>CAUOPZ010000453.1:32500-82500 GCA_963457665.1 Thysanoteuthis rhombus
CATTCAAATTGTTTTATTCAATGTCCCTTTGTTGTAATGTTATTAAGAAAAAAATCCCATAAATATATCGTAACCAAATATTGCAGGTAGAATTGTGACATTTCTGACTTGATATGAGTTGGGTGTGTAATTCCTTCGTATACCAAGGAATATAACCGCTATCTATGGTCAAATCAGTTTCACTTGATGCTGTTTTCAGTCAGTTGTGGCTTTTTATGCAACTAATCCTTATGTTATTGGGTGAGTTATTGTATCCCTTTGCAGAACGCTGCGGATTTAGATCAACCCCACCTAATTTCCTATACAACTGTAATCTGTTTATTGCTTAGTTTAATTTTAGTTGAAATTCAAGAGTGTTTAGTAGAAAAGGTTGCATCAGGGATAATCTATACTCTAATTTTCACTAGTGTGTTGTTTTTTTGTTTTTTTTCCCTTCCCTGTTTAATTCATTTCCCGATAAGAAATAACAGACATTGGCATAGTGTAGAAGGAAGGGTCTATCGATTTGGCTCTGACTGATGCCAAATCTGTTGATAGATTGTCTGAAGATTCCAAGTGAGATTCGATTTGACAGAAGTAATCAGTCCCATATGGCTGACCGCCTGAGTGGAACTTGGATTATTAAGAAAAACAAAATGATTACCAGACATATCAGATTCATGTAGCCTTTGGGATAGAACGTATTTCTCTAGATAGTCTGCTGGTTCACAAAAAATGACAAAATGACAGTCTTGTTTGCTTGGAAATATTTTTGTTATTGTTATCCTTGCCTTTACTTGCTAGCTTAGAAATTATTAGGAATGGTGTTTCAGGTTGGGAACATCGTAAAGTTGTAGATTATTATCTGTTTGTAAGATACAACAAAAGTATGGTCTTGATCCTTTGTACCACTTTATTCATATAAATATCGAAGTGTTGGTAAACGTTATTTTTGGTGTGCTGTGACTGTTAATTATGTTAGTTCTGATTTTGGCACTTTGTTTGGTTCTAGTTTGAGTCTTGAAGGAGTCATTTTGACTTAAAATGTCCAGATAGTCAATGTAATCTTTTTTACAAGATCTGCGATCGGCAACTGATATAAATATCTTTGGTTTCTTTTGGCATTTTGAATGAATGTTTATCTAAGCAAATACTCCTTCCATATCTGTACTAGCTTGAATGGAGTAGTGGTCAGTCTTGTAGGCTTTGGCTGATGAAGAATGTTTTCACTTAGTTGAAATATAAAATTCATATGAGAAAATTTAAATGTCAACACCAAGGGGAATAACTACTAATCTAAGTTATCTTTTATTATAATAGTTGAAATTGAATTTTCATTCTGTCAAAATAATTATAACAAATTTGATTTCTGATGCCAGAGAGTTCCACTGTCATTTAGAACTGTTATCAGGCATTTTGTGACTTCAGAGTTGAGGCATTGCCCCGCCTAAACAACTCAGAAAATTTGAAATACCCCAGTACTATAATGGAACAAATTTGATGGTGAAATTTCTAAATTCATCAGAATTAGGAATTTTGAATGTAGGGGTAAAAATTAAATCAACACTAAATAGTTGAAAAAAAAAGAATTTCCAAATTAGACTAGAAAAAATCCTCCAAAAATATAACAAATTGAAAATTTTCAAGTTGGGTAAGACTCCTGAACCTGATATTTACTACAAATGGTCTTGATCTCAGGATTTGATTTAGTTATCTTCTGTTGTAAGTCTCATTGTTTACTATTTTGTATAAGTCTGTTTTGAGCTATAGAATGATATTTGCTCTTCACACCGTAATTACAAATTGCCCCCCTCAATGTGTTCAAATTGCTTCCTTGTCAGGAGTGCACTCCAGTTCCAGAATCATTTGCTTGAAGTTATCAACCATTTAGAGTATAGTGGATAATTTATTTTGAAAAAGGTGATCAATCTGAAAAGAAATCTCAATAGGCCTCTGTTGAATAATTTTTTACCTTTGTAGACAAGTTTAAATAGCTATATTAATAGACATGAAATAAGAGACAGGGCTATATATAGACTAAAAAGATAGAAGTATGAGGTCTGTCTAGAAAGTATCCTGCCATGTAATATTAATGAAAAAATACTGTACCTAGAGTGATGTTGCTTTAGTCCATTTCAAAATACTCCCAATGTCCCTTGAACTTTTCAAAATGACTTGCATGGTCCTCTTTTGAGGTTTCCATCAGTTGCCTTGTCATGTTTTCCTCAATCTCATTCACAGTCTGAAATCTTCCTTTTCACAGTTGAAAACAAAGTCACAGGGATCCAAATCTGGACTATAGTGTGTGTGTGTGTGTGTGAGGACTGATAGACCTAGGTATGTGATATTTTGCCAAAAAAACCTGCACCTGACATAGCGAATGGGCAAGTTCCATCATTGTGGTCACATAATACACAAGTCAACTTGCTGCCAACCCCTTGAGAGTGAGTCTGTTCATGTATGCACTGTAAGGTAATCTCTGATCGATTTCAAAATTAATTGACATCAAGGCCTTGCAACCAGCTCTCGAGATATTCAAAATGGGTAGATACTTTCCTGATACTCATACAAAAGAATGACTCCAGGAAATGATTAAATTTATTTGATTTAAAAAAAAAATTGAACAATGTTTATGAAGAAAGAAAACAATTTGTTGCTGTTCAAAGGAAGAAATTCTCAACTTGGTGTCTTATGACTTCCTCTGCAAATAATTATCTTTTTTTTATCCTGAAGACAACTCTGTTGAGGTTTTTCTTTCATATTGCATCAAACCAATTTGTAACAATGCTTACAATTTTCTTTTCTTTCATTCAGAACTTTCATCTTTTTTTCGAAGAAGATAATAGGATTTAGTTTTAGAGAAGTAAGAAAGTTGCAAAACAATTATCTGAATGTACATTTCTTTCTCCCTAGTTTTGCTCATTTCTTGAAGATTATCACCTTTTATTACTATTACTATCATTATTACGAATTAACTCATAGAGATCAACTGAAATTGACTTTTCATAACCATCACATTATAAGGTATAGAAGTTATAGTACTTGGCCAAGTAAAGAACTTAAATAAACAAGATCTTAATGTGTAAAAAAAAAAAAAAAAAAAAAAAAAAAATTAACATTTTGAGAAAAAATATTGACATTCTTTGTATTTACAATTATAATTGTGTAGAACTTATACAGAGATAATCAATTGGAATTTTTTCTGTTTGAAGTGACAGGCTATTTTTCTGTGTTATAACTAGAAAATGTGTTGGATTTTTAATTGAAAGATTCTTATGATTTCTCTTTAGAGTATTCAATATTGCCTTGTGATGTTAAGTATATTACAGGAATTATTTTCCATGGAAGATGTTGGTGCAGACATGCAGAAAACTTCAACTTGAAAATGGTGATTTCCTCAACTATTTTGTCAGAACATTCTACTGCTAGTTTTGATGTGGATCCTCACACATCCCATTATTTTTTTTATCACAAAAATTTTTACTGCTTTTTTAGGTGTAATTTTTTTTTTGTTTAATTTTTATTCATTTATTTTTTCTCTAGTTTTTCAATGGGAACATTCACAGGCGATATCTTTTTTTTATTGTTACTGTTTCTAGCTGGAAGCATTTGTATGCATCTGATGTTGCATTAAAGAATCATTTATCAAATTTTTTTTTCTGTGAAATATTTATTGACAGTATTAAATATTCTGAAGTAAAATTCAAGTTTTTGAATGAGAGTATTATCCTTAGTAAAAATGATATCTAAATAGTATTAAGTGGTAATTAATATGAATGAACACTAATATAATAACAAAACCTTTCAATCTTGATTGGTATTTCCTTTTATTTTTTTCTGCCTAGACAATGCTAGTTGCTAATAATCTTGAGTTCATATATTACGTAGATCTTTTTTCATTATTACACATTGTCAAAGTTATAGAAAGAAATCATATCCAGAAAATCACAGGTAAATTTGTATGAAATTGGAAAAACTACCAGCATTATGCAAAGTATATGGTAGCCATTACTCGTGGTGGTAGTTGACATTAATTCATATCACCACATTGTCATGACTCATAAAAGTCAAAATGTCAGTTTGTATGTCACTAGAGAATTAGGAATTTCTTGGTTTTAATATTTTTTTTTACTATTAAGATTTTATAAAGTAAATTGCACAATAATTACGAAGACCAAAATGAAATGTAAAAGCAAAATATGGACTTTGAAACCATTTACATGGCAACAACAATTTTCTTCATGGCTGCTTACAAATGAATTGGTACAATTGCTTCAATTCTCAAAATACCCTATCTCTGTAAGTTCTTATATCTCTGTCATCAAAGACTTCATTAACCTACCTATTCCATTATTCGAAATATAGCTGTTCAAAAGTTATATCCTGACTATGCTGCATAAAACTTCCTTCAATAACATCCTAAAAATTTTTTGATGTCACAGAAGACTAACAAAGCAATAGTGTAACGAGTAGGGTTTAGGAACACTTGGCACAGGGGAGAGAAAACCCTGTTCAGAGTTACAAGACGAAGGTGGATTGTGAAGTTGGTGGATAACAAAAAGGTGCATATATTACATTTATACATCCTCATGGACCAAAGAGATAATTGTACTGGCCATTAGGGCTGCAAGGAAAAAAAACTTCCAAAAGACAAATTTTGAAAAAATCAATGTAAAAAAAGATGTATTTAAGTGAACGCCAGATGAATGTGTTTCTGAAGTTAAAAAGTAAGTTCTTAAAAAATATTAGAATAAATGTCTTACTGTTTTATTGGTGAAAAGTTACCACTGACTATCAGCATTTTCATTGAGCATATATTATAAGAATTCATACGATAGCACAATTCGGGTTAGAAAAAAATGTCTGGATTTCAAATACCTGTACAAGTGTCCATAATCTCAATCTGACTTGAACTGATTTGAAGTATGCACATCGGCTCCATGCATTATTCTTCAAAGTTTAAGAAACAAAATGACTATTTGTATTTAATGTTGGATAAAGAATGCCTTCTTATTATAAGAAAGGGCATTCTTTGTTGAAGTTACTATGCTGCACATTTTTAGCATTAAAAAATAAAAATCTTTTTTTTTTCTCCCCTAGGAAAAGATTTTTTGTATATTTAATTGAATAAATTACAGTTGAACAAATCTTATCACTTTTTAAAAAGTATATTTTTATGTTTACGTTCCTTTGAATTGGGACAAATTGGGACTGAGCACATGTGATCTTCAAAAAAAATATTAATTTACTTCTGTATGGGTTTTATTGTGTATATCTTCTTCTTATTCTTCTTCTTATTCTTCTTCTTATTCTTCTTCTTATTCTTCTTCTTATTCTTCTTATTCTAATTCTTATTCTTCTTCTTATTCTTATTCTTCTTCTTATTCTAATTCTTCTTCTTATTCTAATTCTTCTTCTTATTCTAATTCTTCTTCTTATTCTAATTCTTCTTCTTATTCTAATTCTTCTTCTTATTCTAATTCTTCTTCTTATTCTAATTCTTCTTCTTATTCTAATTCTTCTTCTTATTCTAATTCTTCTTCTTATTCTAATTCTTCTTCTTATTCTAATTCTTCTTCTTATTCTAATTCTTCTTCTTATTCTAATTCTTCTTCTAATTCTTCTTCTTATTCTAATTCTTCTTCTTATTCTAATTCTTCTTCTTATTCTAATTCTTCTTCTTATTCTAATTCTTCTTCTTCTTCTTCTTCTTCTACTTATTATTATTATTCTTCTTCTAATTATTATTATTCTTATAATCACTATTATTATTATTATTATTCTTATCTGTATGCTTTGTTGAAGAAAAAAAAATTGATTTCACTAGATTCTATATAAACTTCTAATCTTATTGAAACTGTATATTTTTGTTGAAGAAAATGAGAGATTTAATCTGATGAATAACTTCAATGCTGAAAAAAAAACAATGTCTTGAAAGCATGAACATGAAAGGAAATTCATGTGTATGATCTTTTTTTTAGAGGAAATCGCCAGTAAAACTGAAAATGATGTGTCCGGTATCTTTGAAAAAAATTTAATAACTCTCATAGTTTTTAATAAGGAAAACTTTTTAATTTAGAATGCATTTTGATGGTTAAAAATGAAAAATAATTATATGAATTTCTTCTTTTTAAGTGAATTTAATCAATTTGAAAAAAAAAAAACATTTAAAAAGAAAAATATTGTGGTCCTTAAAATACAAGAATGGTAACCGTGAAATATTGTTTTAATGCATTTTCCAAATTTCAAAATGTATGATTCAAAAGAAATTTAAGAAATGCTCTATTTTGATTATTCCCCAGTCAAATACATGAATGTACAAAAAAAAAAAACGGAAGTTAGTTTGTAAAATGTATAACCGGCAACATTACATCCTTTCCCACACTTCCATACCTGCTGTTATAGGTTTTTACTGATGACTGCAGAATTTTTCAAATGTGGACTGTGAATAGATTGACCATGTCTACAACTTGCTGTTGATGTTACAATGTAATTTATGGAAACTTGAAATTTTTTATTTTATTTTATTTTATTTCATTTATTTCTTTTCTTTTTTCTTTTTTTTTTTTTTTTTTTTAGACAGAAATTTGGTCTTTTTTTCATTCTATTAAAAAAAAATGATTTTAAATAAGCTAAAATGTCATTGAAGACATTTTATGTATCAGCTATTGCCAAAGTGAAATGTATTATGATACATTGTTTCGTCGGTGAATCGTTGCAGACCGACTGGCCATCTACACAAAACTGTTGCCAGCACAGCCAACAGGTGTTGCCCCTCGGTGACAGGGATGCCAATTTCTCTGTCATCAGAACTAGATCTATATATTTTTGTTATAAATATTTAGCAGTTAGGAATAAAAGGAATATGCAGTGGTTTATAAGCTACTGTCAGGATCGTAAATGAATAAAATTCTAAATTTGTGATGTTATTGAACAAAATTTCAATGCTCATTTGGGAAGTAAGTATACAGTAAGGCTGAATTTTGTGAACTAGGTATAGAATGAAGTCCTCATTGATAGACATTGAATATATAAAAACCCCTACTGATTGGAACATGAAGTAGACCAAATTGAAAAGCTAGTCCCAAGTATTTGCAAACCTACTCTTCTCAGTGGTTTTTATTAGAAAATAGTACAGCTTGTCCCACGTGTTAATTTTCAACTTAAAAATGATATTTTTTGTCATTTTTAATTCAGGCAATTTTAGTGACCTGATCTGAAATAACGGGATGTTACCCAGCATTCTGAATAGCCATTCAATGGCTTATACCCAATAGAAACCGAATTCTGATTTCCCAATTGAGCTGAGTGTGCCCTCCTTGGCATTTTTGTTTTTTTTTTGTTGTTTTTTTTGGTATGTTTGGTTTTGAAAAAAAAATTTCAAAATGAATACCAAATATAAATACAAAAATTCAGACTTGGAAAATTCTCAATCCTATAAAATCGGTGGGGAAATCAAATACCTAACTAATACCCTGAATAAATGTTGAGATTATATATAATTAGTCTTTAGTCATAAGTATCAATAAATAAAAAAGCAAAAGACCAAAGAAAACTGTATTAAAGAGAGTTGATTCTTCCTGCTGAGATGCAAATTTCGAGCCTTCTTCCATTCATGCAATGATTTGCTCAAACTGGTCATTTCTAGTTTCAGAAAATCATCTTCCTACTGTATCACATGCTGGCAGGATTTTTAAAAAAAAAATTCGCCTGCATATTTTAAAATTTTAAAATTAAAAATTTTTTTTTTTATTTTTGAATAATTTTCTCTTGGATATTTCTTCCTGTTAAATGTTACTATGGCCTCCAATAATCTTTACCTTATCCCTGTTTGAGTCCCAAATTTTAGTTTAAGAAGCTCTGGTATATATCTGGTAAATTTTTATTTGCTGGGAATTGTGAATCTGAATATAGTGGAAATATTAATTGAAAATAAATTTCGAACAGGACATTTAGGAAGAATTAATCCATTTGTAGCAAGATTTCTGCAGACATTATATATAAAACAGAACTTACTAAAAAATCCTGGTATTCAAATTTATTCTATAACCCATGATGCGGATGACTCAGGTCACTGAGAATGATGTGACTTGAATCAATTGGAGTGACTTGAGTTATTCTATTATTCAAATCACTGGAATTAGCATAGATACTGCTTGAAATGTATTAGGTGAGTTCAACTTAGCCAAGAATAATAACTTTTTATATCTGCTGCCCTGCTAGAAAGTGTATTATATTAGTAGATGGAAGGTGTAAATCAGAGCTTCTTTAAGTAGAGGTTGAGACTTCTCTGGAGAACTCAGAAATGTTTGAAAATCTTTTCTAAAGAATTTTCAAATTTTTTTTTAGTTTAGGAAAAAAATATCTCTACAAAAATGTACCCCTTCTGGTCCTTATTATGAAATGGCTTGATGCAATTCTCTAATCTTTAAGAATAACCTTCAATTTTGTTAGGTTTTAGTTATTAATTTTATTAATTAATTTCAAAAAAGTAATTTTTTTACATAATGAACACGTTAAACGAATCATAGATTTTAAATATTTGGCATTTTTAGTGGGTCTTATGTTTCTATTTAGCTAATGTTAGATTACAACTGAAGACTAATTAGTCTTGATACCTATTGCTTTTATCCTCATCAAAACTGGTTGTGAAAAATCGGGTTTAAGAAGCCTTGAGCCAAAGTACTATTTTCTTGAATTTCTTTTTAATCTCTTGGAAATCACAAATTTTACATGGTCGCACACATACATATGTGTGTGTGTGTGTGTGTGTAAATCGTTTAAATCTTCATGTATAGGTACACCCTGCATTTTGAAAGTTTGTTTCATGGCATTTTTTCACTTCCATGATTATGGGTGAATAGCAAAAATGGCATTCAGCATTTGTTTTACAGTGGGCTGTTAGAGAGGCAGCAAGCACCTTCTTCTCGAACCTGTTACCACCCCAACCTCTGATGAATTTGCCCAACATACCATCATCGCAAGTTTTTGGATCTCAGAATGTCAAAAAAATTAAATAATGGTAATTATTTCTTCACTTGATGCCTTTTCAGCTTATGAAAGGAATTCATAGGTATGCTCTACTCTGATAGCTGCGATGGGTGCAGACCTGTACTTGAAAAGGAAAAAAAAGTTTGGCTTGTTTCTGTGAAACAGTTATGAAAAAGACTTTTTTTTTTTTGTTTTTTTTCTCAAGACTTATAAAAAAATGTATAGAAAATAAGTATTGTAGATTTTATGAGACTACTTTTTAAAGGCTCTAACTTTTTAGCCTACTTGAAAACCAGTTGATGATGTCATAATAATGAACATCACCAACACAACATATCTGTTATTGTAGATCTTGTAGGTATGTGAACCAAGTGAATCTGCTTGATTTGTCCCTGAACTTTAATTTCTATTTGGTTGCTATCATGCTACTGCTTATAAGTTGACCTGATTTTTGTATCTAAGCGATCTGAAATGTTCATTCCAATGTGTATATACAACACAGTAATGCGTATCTAGTTGATCAGTCTGTGATAAATGTATATTTAGCTGCTAGTATTAGTGAATCTGCTTGCTATGGGTGCATGTGCACTTAGAGGTCCACCGAGTTGCTTAAGTAGCTGCAACATGGAAATGGAATCTACCTGCAGAGCTTGAGAAACTTGGCCAAGAATTGGCTGATTGCTTAGGAGGTGCAGGGTTGCCTAATGGTTACTGGCACAGATGAGAATCGGCAGATCAAGTCAGTTTTGATTGAGGCTGTTTGTGTTCTTTGATGGCCTTGAGAAAAGTGACCTTCCAGCTATGGGTAAATAGCAAGGAGCCCTTTAACCCTGAAAGGAGGATACACTGACAGAAAAAACTTACAGCTTAGCAGTCAGGTGAAGGGCCAGCAACTCCACCCGTAAAATACCTACTTGCTACTGAAACTGCAATGGCATGGTTGTCCCTCTATGCTCTTCAGGGATAAACAAACACATCCAAGGTTTGAAATGGTAGTTGTGCGTGTGTTTGGAAGAAACAAAAACAAAAAACAAAACAAAAAAAAAAACAAAAAAAAAAACAAAAAAAACAAAACAAAAACAAAAAAAACAAAATCTAGAAGTGTCGGTCATTCATGTTAAAGGAATCACATTTACTTGATATAATTTGCAATTGAAAAAAACTTCTCTCTTTGTCAGGTGAGATCAACTATAATGTAAGTGAAAGCTGGTATGTCTTCTGCAGCCATTTGACTCTGATTCTAAAAGAAGTATGCTTGTGTGAGGGAGATAGACCAGAGAACCATTTCTTCTTGATGGTAGACTGTGTTTGATTGGTAGTAATTTGAAAGTTTAGTTACCAAGTAGTCTGTCTCAAATAGCTCCCTTTTTTGCAGGCTCGGATTTGAAATAGTAACCTTTTGGTCTCTGCCAAAATGTCATTTCCAATATACCACCTGACAACTAGTTCTGTGTGTGTTTGTGTATGTGTGTGTGCGCACCTCTTTGTGAGGGTTAAGTGTTTGAGGGAGTACAGTGTCAATTGTTGGCTGATTGTGATGATGGCAGTGATAGTGTTTCAGTTCATTCACTGATAAATGATTACAACCAAGTAAATGCTGTTTGTCAAACCCATGCGTTTCGTAATTTATCTCTGGTTCGTAAGTCCACAAAATATCTCCTATTAAATTAGATTATGTGGAAGGGTCGGTCATAGACTAAGGAAAAATTGAGTAAATTTTTGAGGCAGTTGAATTTTTTTTACGATTGAGATATATTTTCATCTTTACCTCTACCAACGAAGTATAGTATGTCTTTTTTCTGTCTTTCCAAAAGAAATCTTCAAAAGTTTATAAGAAAATTCTAGTGCAATGTAGGTTGAACCTGGTAGAATAGATTGTTCTTTGATTGAGTGATATTTTCTTAGAAATTTAATTGAAATTTGGAAAATTGAAACTTGGTTACCTTCCCTGCATCGTAGCTATTTATAAACTGATTTTCATTCAGTTACTATATGATGTTGGTAGAAGTATGTGCTTTCTTGTTGAAATCAGTGTATATGCTTTATGCAACAATGATTTTGCTAGTGTATTGGCTGCTGTGATTGTAAGAGTATGAATTATCTACTGAAGTGTTTGATACATTCAACCCTGATGTTCTAGCAGGAATCGACAAAACTTGTTTTGTTTTCAGATATGTAAAAACCTGGTAAAAATGTAATTTTTCTCTATTGTACATCATATTGCAAATATATTTGAAACTTGACTCATTGGAAAACAAGAATAATTATCATGTGTGTATATATATATATATATATATATATATATATATATATATATATATATATGATAATAGCTGTGTCTGTTACAATTTTCAGTAGCAGCCATCAGCCCCTCTCCCATTTTATTCTCTTATGAAACTACCTTTCTTTTCTCCTCTCTTATTAAACTACCTAGGTTTCTTTTCTTCCTCTCCCTTTGTAACCTTCTATCAAACTACCTGTTTTCTTTTTTTTTCCCCTCTCACTTTCTACCCCCCCTAGTAGCAGCCATCAATGCCTCTCCCATCCTACCATCTTACAAAACTACCTTTCTTTTCTCCTCTCTCCCATTCTACCCTCTTATTAAACTACCTAACATCGTAATAGTGGCAGCCATCAGCCAAGCCTGATGTTGTACACTTATAACTGTAAACGAAGCAATGGGTCATGGACTATTGAAAAAATATACTGAATCTGATATAGAGATTTTGTGACATTCTCGGTAGAGATATTATATTCTTTATTGTTGCAGTTCTCCACTATCATAGATCAGCCTGAATCTTTTCAAAATTGAAGAAAATAACAATATTAGAAAGATTTAGTGGACAAGTTCAATTTTCTGTTATTCTCATGGAACTAAACTGGAGAGATTTATTCCTTTTCTGTGTTTTTGCATAGCGGCAGTAAAAAAAAAAAAAAAAAAAAAAATGTACTATAGACTCCTGTTATTAGGGTACCTTTGGGGATTTTCAGTGCTGCTTGAACAAATGGATTTAAAAAAAAAAAAGTGTTGATGAGAAACCAGAAATGACATTATCATTCTTTCAGTCTTACAAAACCCATGTTATTTACGCAACATTATTTTAGGGGTTTACAAATATTAGATATTGAAATAAAGCTCTGAAATCATTTTGTGCTGTTGCTGCATACTAATCCCTGACAAATCTTATGAGAATATAAAAACAAACATGCTGTTAGAATGTGCGTATCATTACATAGTGCCTTTAGAAAGAGTGTTGTTAGGAGGGTTAACTATTATTCTCTGTAAATGGTCTATTAATGATCTCTTATATGCAAACCGGGATAATTTTTTTTTCATTTGCCTCATATTCTCTGGTTAGCTCCCTTGTTAATCATTGTTAAAATTAGCTAATTATAAGTAACTAATCATAATGTTGTAATTCAACTTAGAGCAAATTGTTTTGTTGAATGTTTCTGACTAATCCTAGTATTATGTTGATTACCAAAATGTCCTGAACTTTTCTTTTATTTACTTTTATTCAATAAAACAAAAATTACTACAAAAAACTGTACAATATTGAGTAGTGTACAAGTACCCAAACTGATGATCTTGTCACCGTGTTTAATTCTTAATGTCAGGTTTGATGATGTCATTATATATATTTTTCGTGATCCTTATTTTGTTTGAAATTTTGTGATGAAATACATGGACATGTTTTATCAATATCTGTTATTTGATGCAGCCGTTTTCATTTATTACTGCTGACAAGTGTACAGAGCTTCATTAACCATAAACTTGTATACTATCTTAGTAAAAGCTATGGTAATCTATGTTTTGGTTCAATGATTGGCAGCCTTTCTGCTTCTGTGGGCCAGATTGCATGTAAATGAATGGATGGTGTGCCAGTTGAATACCATAAAATATCTTGAAACATAGGCGTTATCCATTTAAATACACTTGGTTATATTTTGCCTCAAATCAGTGAATAACGCATGCTAGGAAATCATTACACAACCAAGGATACCAATTATCGGCCCTGCCCAAACTCAAATTTAGTTGTAATTTATTTCAATCAAGGCATCCTTTGAATCTATTAAAGATACAAAGAAGTAAACATTGTATCCCAGTATTTATTTGCTCTCCTAGCTGGTTAAAATCACTTTAAAGTCTGGACTGTTGTTTGCCCACCCCTATTTTAGTTTGAACTGGTGTGAATGGGGTGGGTCTTGATGATTTGATAACCTCATGTATGGTAACCAAATCACGTATTCCATTATATTGTCTTGAAGAAAATCTTATTAAAAATAAATGAGTAAAAAGTAAAATAAAAACAATTTTGACCTGGCTTCATCTTTTTATAAATGATCTTATTTTGAAATTCAAATCCATACATTTGATGGGAACACAGGTTTATAGAAAAAAACACTGAAAAATGAATTTATGACAGTTGTAGGTGAGATTATTAAAATATCATAAAGCAGTTTCTGATCAGTCGCGTCAACATTGTTTAAGGTTGTAATGTCTTGAGAAAGATTGAAAAGATTCTTTCTCAGTCTATTATATGTTTGAGAAGATTTCTTTCAAGTAATCTGCAATGCTAATAGTTTTTTCAATTTTGTAATCAAATACCCCCCCCCCAATGATTAAAAGCTTTCAGTCAGAATAGCTCCATTCTATGGCAGCCATTCTCAATCTTTTTTTGGCCATAGTTCCCATTAAGATCTCTTCTCTGGTACCAGGGCTCCTTGTCAAACTGGAATGCAATATGAACAGATTAACAAAAATTGATTCCTTTCACTCTATGGCCCACTTCAAATGTGCTAGGGCCTCCAAGGGGACCCAGGATGAGTGCTCTACTGGTTAAAAGCTTGACTCCATTATGTCTGTCACATGGCCTTTCCAGCAAGGAATAGGAGAATACCTTTTATAAAATGAGACTTCTGCAATGATTTCTGTATTTCCTGACCTTTTATTAAAAGAACTCATTTTTTTGCTCTCTCAAGAAGGCTATTGAACACTGTCAAATTCTGAATAAAGTTTATTTATGATGTGACCTGTTTTTTACCTAATATTTATTTCTATTCCTTTTGTCTCTACCTGCATTCTATAAAATATGGTAATTTACCTTTGCCAACAAAGTAGGAAGAGGTATATGTATTCATTTGTTTCTCTCTGTCCATGTAATAGCTCCAAAGGTTCAGAATCAATTTCAGTGATGTTTTGTGGAAGGATGACCCTCGAGTTATGGAGAAATTGATAGAATTTTGAAGCAGATCCTGGAATTCTTTTTTATATTTACCTCCCTTAAGTAATTAGCTATATATTATCTGTAAAAGTTTCCCTAGAAAATTTAATCAAAATTCATTCAGGGTTGGCTCTGGGATTATGAAGAATTGGTTCAATTTTGAGGTGGATCTTGTAATTTTTAGTTACCTCACCTGCTTTAAAGCTATCAATTGATTTTCATTCAGTACTCAGCAGCAATAGCCTTGGCAGAGGTATGTGTTCTCTGAATGCTTTTTAGTTGCTTTGAGTTTCATAATTATGAACTCTCTTTATATTGTTCATGTTTTGACCAATGCTACAACAACAGATGCTGCTGCTGCTATCAGTCTTGGCATCATGTTGTTCTGCTCTGCCAATAACCAAACCAATATTGTTATTATGACTACTACCTATTCCTGGCTTTTGTTGAGACTGCTAATACTGTTATTCTGAGACTTCTATTATTACTCCTAATCAGGTTTTTTTTTTTTTCCTTTTTGCAAGACCAAAATTGGGCATATTTGGTACTGAAAATGAAGATTTGGTACTGAAGGAAAATTTATGAAAAAAACAAAACAACCCATTCATTACACATGAATGATATGCGATATGAAATATACATGAACAATAGATTAAAAATATTTTTATCGATTTTTTCCTGCAAGCTTGGTCTAGTAAAATATTTTGAGTTATTTGATTATTTTGGAACAGAAGCTACTTAATTTGGTTTGAAGATCATACAAGCTTTGTCTTGTGTGGCAGAAGACATCTGGCAACCCTGTAGCCAATATTATTTTGTTACAGTGAATAATGTGATTCTATTACTACAGCTACTAGTATGATTTTATCTTATACTACTGCTACACTTTTTACCTCCCGATATACAAGTAACAGATTTACTAATTTCCCAATGTTTTCACCAAATTTTCTCCAAGTGTAAACACTATGTGATGTCCCTCTTTATCAAGTTGCGGATGAAAACCTAGCCATGTTCTTTTACTATCAGTGCTGTTGGTACTGGTAATATTGTTGATTCTATTCTTCACTCTCTTTCTGCTACTCCTTTTGCCAGAGCTCCCACCACCATCATGACAGTTACCCTTAATGAGATCTATAATTCTATTAACTGCCCCTACCTTAAGAATACCAAGCAGGTTTACTACACTGCATCTCTGCAAACTGCAGCTATATTGGTTGAAATACTAAGTTGCAGTTTGATGATGGCCCTTGGTTGAAAGGGAGTGTAAACAAGTGCATCTTTCCATTCATTCTATTGATTTGTAGCTTGCGAGTCTTGTGAGCTTTTGTGTGCTATGAACTGGGGATGGATATGTCTGTCTGTCTGTCTCACTACAGATCAGTAAATAAAAACAATTCCCCTTTCTCATTGCTCTCTCACTCAAATTGGATCTGTTGTATTCCTTCTTTTGGTCTGCTCACAAATAAATACTAAATGAGTTTCACAGGTACACGCATCTGACCACGTGCTCTTAATGTTTCATAGAGTAAGCATTTAATCATTTCAATTCTATTTGATTTTCTAGTTAACCCATGCTGTCAGAAAATGACAGCCCTATTTAAGTAATATTGCTATTGCAGTGTAGTTATAAGATACTCAAAACATTATGTTGCTCTGCATTTTCTTATTTATGTTCAATATTTCCCAAATGTTAAACTCAAAGGTAGAATTATTGAATAATTATGGAGTTTTATTTATCAAGTTTAACATCAGGCTCTATTTCTTCCATGTCACCAGAATAACGTACAATATAGGGGTGGACAATTTGCACATCTTTATGTAGTGGACTTCTCTAGTGGTGTAGAAAAGTTTTACAGAGAGAAAAAATATATGGATGCATATTGCATTTTATACGTGTGGATTTTGTCAGTTTTTTAATGGCTTCTTAGCAAAGCTTGAATTTTAAAATATAAAACCCCATAACTGATTGTGACCAATAAATTAATGTTTTGAGAAAATACATTGATCATTATTGCTTTGGAGAAATTATTTGAAGTGAGTCTTTTAAGTTATTTTTTACAGATCTTCCCAAGTTATTTTTAGTAACAGGTTCACCTTAATTATTTTGTTTGAATTTTCAAAGCAATGATAAAAAGTAGTGAAGAAGAAAATATAATGATATGAAGTAGAAAATTAATGAGCTTGCCTAAATCCCCTCTCTTCCAAGATTATCTTGATAGAAGACTATGTTAAGAGGGAAGAAGGAGGGTTCATCGGCATTGAAAAAAGCATTGAGAGCTCATACCTCTGCCAACACCATTGTCGGGGGGAGTAATTGTACATGGATCCATCCCAAATAGCCCATTATCCTCTGTTCCACGAAATGTTATAGAAATGTGTCTCTTTGGGGGATATCGCATGGACAGAAATGGAATTATATTTTGTAGTTTGGACGTATAACCATGACATAGAGGAAATATTGTGCATGGTTCTCCCCAAAAATTTAATCGGTTCTTCCGTAGCCTATCGTTCACCCTTCCATTTCATAGAAGTTCATAGAGAACTTTTGAGATATCATGTTGAGTCCTGAGTGTATACATGAATATAATTGGAAAAAAAAAAAAAATGTAAAAATATCACAGAATCAGGAGAAAATTTACTTGATCCGCCCTGAAACTGTACCACCTCTTTCTTACCCCATTGCCCATCCTTCACCAAAATTTAATTGAAATCTATTTAGTACTACGTTGGCAGAGGTAAATTAGTAATTAATAGTATTGTGTAATCAGAAATTAATCAGTTGATGCTTTTCACTCTTCATGCCCAAATTCCACTTTATCCCCCCCCAATATATTTGTAGGACGCGTAATTCAGAAACACTGTGATAATCAAAAGAGTAGCACTCTACACTAGGGAGAGTAGAGAAATTTGCAGAATTGACATAAGAATCAGCAAACAAATGAAAAGCAAACATAATAGTTGAAGTAACATATCTCTTTTTGTAGTAATGACAATATGCTGAATACGTAACATGAAATTCTATTTTGGAGCTTCCAAAATATCCCAGTTGAAGAGAACCTATGTACACATTGTGATGGTAATATTAATCTTTCCTAGAAGATTGAAATATCTAAGAGATACTATGTTGTCCTTATCACATTTGCCACCATGCAAGACATTTTAAAAATATTTTGGATTTTTCCTCTTATCTAAATTATCTGCCATTGTCTCCCCAAAGCTGGAAATGGATAGTTTAGGTGAGTGGCAGTTTTTCCAAATATTGTAGACATGTGTCTTGTTGGCCAGCAAATACGGTGTGTATTTACAAGGCCTGTAGTTATTATTGATTTACAATTGCTTGGTTCCAGCATTTACAGTTGCTAATACCAAATGAGGTATTTTTATTATCATTATTGAAATTGTTTATTGCTGATCACTTATTCACATTTATCACGTTTGTTAATCAGTTTTGTTGTCTTACAATTAGTCTTGTGTTTGAACACATCTCAACAAAATGACATGGTCAAGTAATTAGTTGAGATCTTTATCCTTTTTATTCTAATGATGAGAGTTTCTCTTGCACCCAAGAAATAAAGTCAGTGATTTTTATCTACTGTGAATGAATATGTAAAAGGACCGTGATGTTGCAATTTTCTCTCCTTAGCAGACTTATTATTGCAGTTGTTAGGTTTATTTTTGTCATGTTTTACTTCTAGATTTCAGATCTTCTCGTCTAGTTAGCTCAAACTATTACGTGGTAAACAAGGCTACCTTTTTTGTTTTGTTTACTATCTTTGTTATTTTCATCTTAGCCATTACCTGATCCAATGAGCAATGATCATGAAGAATGTGTCCTAAATGTCTTAGTTTCTATCAAGGCTTTTGGTTTATTTAATTGCTATTACTCGAATCAACTAAAATGGGAACTTATTCATTTCGTCACTTTTAAAAATGACCTGGTTGTTTACTGTTTACTGAGTAACTGGAGTGACTTACAGAGCTGGACCATATTTAGATATTTTGCTGTTAACGAAAGTGTAGGAATACTGCTTCAATATTGTGATCAATTCTTGTGTCTAGCTGAACTACATTCAAACTCCTCTCCAACATATAGATTGGAAAGTTTTCAACTAGAAGAAAAAAACAATTTGATATCATAAAAAAAAACATATGTTATAAAAAAGCTCTGCTTTTATTAAATTTTTTGTATGTGTCTAATTTATAGATGGTTACTATTTGTTGACGCTGTGATAATATATAGGTGCGAGGTAGTTGAGCAGTTGATGGCACAGAGTATGGGATCGGCAATCTGAATTCAAACTCTGGCTTAGACAGCTTATGTTCACTTTGCACTAACGCTCTTGGGAAAGGCATATATCCATCTCTTTTTTCCCCCCTACCGACATGCTTTGTAGCAGGATAAAGCCCATAAATTCAACGTTTACACACTCTCAGGGAAGACCTATGTCCAACAATGGACCTTAAAGGGCTCATTGAGAATAAAGAAATATCGTGATAACTGCTATGCAGTCAAGATATTTTTTTTTTTTTCTTTGCTACACAGTTACAGAATTAAATATTAGATATAATGTGCATCCCGGATTGTTGTTTTGGTAATTCTCAATTTTGTTTTTTAGATGTAAAGTCTACAATTGATTTTTTTTTGTTGATTTTAGTGTTTTTGGGATAGGGAAGAAAAAATAGAAGAAATCTTCTATACATAATGTTGCAGCTAATTGTTCGACCAACTGGCCTTAAAGATAAGTTTCTATATCCTAATCATTTTTGCATGAACACACTCATACAAACACAACTGGAAAATAATGAGAAAAACTGGTAATATTCTGTTGTCAGTAGTAGTAAATCATCATCTTATGTATAAGAAGTGTGTCTGTCACAGTTGAGTTATAGTATCAGTATCAGCCGTATGACAGGTCATGAGTTAGTCTTTGAAGGATGAAAGAATTCAGCTTCAGTACAGAATTAATTGCATAAGTATTTATAAAACTGATTTTCTATCTAAAGGGCTTTAACAAAAATAATGGCAGTTCTCAAAAATCATCATGTTAGGGCAGGTCTGGAATGTATGCATTGGCTGTACTTTTTATCTTGAACAAAACAAGACATGTCTGTGTATATATCTATCATGTCCTACTGACCTGGTGCCATTAGTCACATTTGTTTTCTTTTAATTCTTTTTTTTCTTTGTAAGCCACATTTAATCCTCCTCCCCTAAAAAATCCTGGTGGCTTTTCAACAAAGCACTAGTAGTTTTTGTTCCTATATAATTAGAAATTTATAGTTTTTTTCTGTTTGCTTAGTGATTTCTAAAAAAGGCTATTGAAAATTTACGAAAGGAGGTGCTTTTTCATTTACTAATTTTTTTTTCCTTTCTTGACAAGATAAACGGTAAAATTTTAAAATGATTTAAAGAAAATTCAGTATTGACCCGTTTCTGTATTGAAATTTTATGGTATTACTTTTATATGAAAAAAAGGAATGTAATTTACCGTCATGGTTATTTTTGGTTGTTATTTGTCTTTTGTCTGAGGAAAAAAAATCTAAAGCATCCTCAATTTTATCCTGATAATTAGTAATTCTGTTCTACAGATGCCCCCCTCCCCTGGCTCACAAAATAAGGTAAGTAGGTTGGTGACCGTGAACCACAAAATTTCATCAAAAGACTTACTGAATGACTAATACATCAAATTTATTCAGTTTGCAATCAATTGATATATAATAATTTTTTTTTTATTACACATAATTTCTTTGACATCATGATGGAAACATCTTTGTTCATCGGTGTTGGCCCTTGTTAGTAACTTTTGATTATCTGCGGTTGTTGGACATCAACACCTGCTAGTTTGAAATAAAAATAAATGTGCGATATCTATTAAAGCTTTTTAAATCGAAAAGTATTATTTATTGAGTTTTCATATCATTTAAGTAGGTGGGGGGGTAGACTTGGAAAAAAAAATTCCCCTAGTATTTCTTTACAAAATACTTTTCTCATGGGAAAATTCATTCAAAAATTGAATATATCCCTAAATTTTGATCGAAATTGGCCCTTTACCATATCTTCTGTGGAATTTTAAAATGTATGCAAAAAATTTGGCTCAAATTTCCAAATTCAGTTTCTACTAAATAACTGATTTGTGAATGTATACAATTTTTCAAGTCCGGTTATCTTTTGTTTCACGTTATCTATGTAAAAAAAAAAAATTTCGGCTGAGAATTTTTTATCATTTTTTTTCTATTGATGAACATGAACATTTAGTAGATTCAGGAGTCAGTCTGGTAAGAATTTTTTTTTTTTTTTCACTCTTAGGGATAGAAATCTAGAAACCTTTTTTCAATCTTAATGGTCAGCATTGGGCTGGAGAAATCTTTTCTTCAGGTGTCAAAATCGATGGTAACTTCTTTTTCTCTCTCAGGTGTCAAATTCAAGCAGGAATATTTTTCCCTCTTGTAGGTGTCAAAATCAAGGGGAAACTTTTCTCCTTTAAATGGGTCATAAGTGAGGGGGAATTTAAAAAAAAAAAAAAAAAAAAAATCTCCTCTTTGCAGTTATCCCCTAACCTCCTGGTATTATTGTTATAAGTGTCTAATACACCCTATTTCGTTTCTAAAAGGGTTTATATCTTATAAATCTTATATTGTTTTTATTTTATTAAAAAAAAATAATATATATATATATATATATATATATATTCCTTGTAGCCCGGTAATACGGCTTGGTGCCAGTGACCACTACACTATTGGAACTATCATTGTAGTGAACATTTGTGTCCAGTTTGTCCTATTTGAGTTTAAAAAATGACTGTTTCCACTTGTTTTAGTTTCTGCTTCAATGATCACAATGACATTTGGCTATGATGTTAAAAAGAATCAGGCTAAAAAAGAAATACTCTCTTCAAAGAGTTTCTGAAACTTGAGCTGTGTTCAAATTTGAGATTCTAACACTGACGAAAGAAAGATATTTAATGGTCCAAACGTACATGGACAGATAACTCCTTCAACATAAATCATGATTTGATTGGAGAATTTCTGAAAATGTTTACCCATTATAATTACTCTTTTAATCCTTATTTTATTTTTTTGATCATAACTCTTTTTATATTGAATTATCTCATTTTATGAACTTGGTAATCTAAAACTACTGGGTTATTTTAAAAAAAACTTATACTAAGATGTAAACTATATGCTCTTTTGTTGATATATTGAAATGAATCCTGCAATTTACTCTGCATGCAAGAACACTTTGATATTGTTTATTAAAGAAATAATACTATGGAGTTCTCAGACCTCAACAGTTGCTATTATAAGATTTTGAGCTTCATTTAAAAAAAATGTTCAGATACAAGATATGTACAAAGCTTTTATTGTAACCAAAAAGCTAGAAAAAAGATTTAGCACTGCACAAACAAAATATAGGAAACAAATCAACAGGTCCTATTCTCTCATTTTGATTCTGCACTAGTCTATGACCCTATCACTTCACTTAACAACAACAGGTTTGGCTGAAGGCTGCTACTAGCCATAGGTATAGCAGATGCAATAGGAAGAAAAAAAAGGTAATTTGATAAAAGGGTAGGAAGGGAGAAAATGTAAAAGAAAGTTAGTTAGTTTGATAAGATAGGAAGGGAGAGGAGATGATAGTTGAACTGGTACTGTGTGTGATAGACATGGCTTATTATATATATATATATTATTGTGGAGATTTTTAGAAAAAAAATAAATCAATAAAGTGAATATGCCTTAGGTTATGCTAAGAATAAATACATAGTGTAAGTTCTACTGTCAAGATTAATGTATTTCCTGGGTGAAAAGTTGCCACAAGTGGTAAGACAAGTACCCTATAATTAGCTAGATATTTCTCAGGGGGTGGGGATATTTAAGGAATAAATAGCTTGTCATAGTAGGGTTAATGAAGGATGGCAAAATTCTCTCTACAACTTGACCTTTGAGTGCTAAGATGCTGGGTGATTTTTCTGGTTGTGTGTTTTATTTATTTATTTTTTTCTAGGAAAAAATGCATCTTATTAGCCTTAGAAAATATGGTAATTTCTTTAATTTTCAACTCATCTGCTACTTTTGCCTACTTTGTATTTCTGATTTGGCGAAAAGCCATCTCCGAAAATACTTCCTCCTGCAATAGAAGTTGATCAGCTGCACTGTTTACTGAACACTGCTGACTTAGTAACTCCCATGGCTGACAGTTGCTGCTGCTGCTGGCAGTCTTGACTTGAAGATATACTTGGCCTCGATCACTGTAGACGGTGTCAAGTTTTAAGCATAAAGATATAAATTCTTTTTTCAGTTGTGCCCCGCTTTTTTTTTCTTGAGTTTTCCTGGCACATGCATTTGTATAGGGTCATGGATATTTCACTGAAAAAAACAAAACAAACAAATTAAGAAAAGCAACAAAATGTAATTTTTTTTCATTCTTTTGTTTTCTCTCTCTCCTTCCATTTTTTCCCTTCTACTTACTCTTTTTTGTGCATTTCCTCTTCCTCTCTTCTGTGTGGTGTGAAGTTGAGATATTTGAAATAAATGTGATTAAACCACCAACATTGCCATATTGGCATTACTTCTTGTAAGCTAGTTAATGCATTGATGTATAAACATTTTTAGGTTAATGTGGGGTCCTTGTGGTTGGTTGCCTCAACTTGTGCAGTAATGTTTCATAACCACCTGTTCACCGGGTGGTTTCAGTCTTAATTACTTAGACATAAAAATCCTCTTGAATTTTGAAACCAGCAGTAAGATAGATGATTGCTTTTTAAAAAGAATTTTTTTTTTCCTATCTTCCACTTGTACCTAGATTTCTTTTTGTTGAGACTGTCACAATATTTTCATTTGTCAGTTTTTAAAAACTTTTTTTTTTTTTTTTTTTTTTTCCCTTCCTTCTGAGTAATTTGTTATAATCCATTTCTGGCTTGCTAGAGACCTGAGGGATTGACTTGCTTGGTTTGAAACCAGTTGTCCATCTCTTCAAAAAAGTCTACAGAGCCCAGTCTGCTATTTACTCATAGCTGTGTATGAATTTATATCTTTACCAAGGATTTGAAATAGCATGCCTACCCCTACATTCTGACTAATGTCTTCAAATATGTATAACATTGCCATCAATAAATTGTCAGAACTTCTTGATTTTTCCTTGCTCTTCTGGCATTTGTCTGGCTAGTTGAGATTTATGTTTGCTAATCTTATGTAAATCAGCTTGAGCTTGGCAGAAAGCAGACTTACATTTTTAGGTTTGACCTATTAGATGTTGGAAAATAGATGTAACAAGCAATTAAGTGTCATTTATATTGTATGTTTAAAGTACATTTTTAATTTTATTCCTCTAGGATCTTGCATAATGAATGATTTCAAATGTTGGACATGGTCAAAAAGATTTAACAGGTTTTGATTTCTCATTTGTTGTGTCTATGATGCTCAAGTATGTGTATATGTAGACTAATAGAGTAAAACTCAAAATAGTGCCCTTAGTCTATTTAATCACTGTCCCACCGCAGCAATATGTGACACAAGGTCGGACTTAACGTGGGAAGAAATAGTACCTTACCGCCAAAAATGGCTCCAGCCGACGCAGTTACCTGCGAAAGCTGGGCCAAGTAATGATGGGAGAGCCTAAGGACTAGTCCAAAGGCCTCCCGTTGCGCGTAGCAAACGCAGCCTCAGTGCAGCCTCAGTGTAACCTCATTGGCCAACGTTTGCACCGGCGCACTCGGTCTTTGATACCTTGCACACAATCTCCGGCCCATTCAACGGGCAAGTGTCAGTACCGACTCCTCGGTCTATGCCGTGGAACAGATACTACACTTTGATCCCGAAGATAGAGCCTCAGGGGTACCAGATGTCTTTTGCCATATAAGACCAAATTTGTATCATTTGAGAACCAAAATAAGTATCTTTGGTACCAAAATACTAGAATGATCAATCATCAGACAAAGCTTGCAGGGGAAATGGATAAAAATACATATTCTTTTATCTATTAATGTGTATTCATGTTATATCATATCTTTGTATTTGAGGGTTTATCTTTTGTAAATTTCCCTTTAGAACCAAATCTTCATTTTTAGAACAAAGTAGCTTTGTTTAGTACCAAAGTTGTCCTATTTTGGTCTTGAAAAAGTACCAAATTGCAATCCAGCATATAGGCTGTTCAATGAGCTTAAAGATCAGCTCTGTTGAATTCTAAGTTCTTGTTCAGTTTTATCCAATTTGGAATGCTCTGGTTTCAACCCTTATCTCTACTCTAAACATCTGCATGATTCCTTTTTTTATCTAATACCAGCAAGGCTACCAAATGTTGTTGCCTTAGAACTGAATGTCTTTGGTCATTGGGTAATTTTATTTGTCCTAGTCCCTTTTTAACAAACTATACGAAAAAGGAGAGAATAAATATAGAGGCTTGATAACATTTTCAAGACCCTATTCATATATTAGAGGAATATGTCAAGGGATAAAACTTAAAAAAAGATCATTTCTGTTTCATTATTTTGATTTCAGAAAAGAATACTAAAATCCTTCTTCATTATTGCATGGTTCATGATGTAAAGTGCAACATTTTTGCCTGTATTATCTCACAGAAAACCACGAATAAAAACAATTTCATCAAAAGACTTCCTAAAATATTAAATTTCTTGACTTTGTTATCAATTAATGTATATAATTACATGGTGTTTTACACATAATTTATTTGATTTTATGACAAAAACATCACCTTCATTCACTGGTGAACTTATTCGGCACTTGTAAGTGACTCTCAATTATATGTGGATCCGTCATAACGTGGCTGTCTTTCTAGGATCCCGATACCTCTATTGTCTTGTCTGCTGATGTGCGAGGTGACCTATAGGTTGTAGACATGGCATTTGAAACTATCTTAAGAAGGTTAACTTGAGAGCCCAGCCATGCATGTACAACGTATTTTCAGACACACTGTGGTATTGAAGGAATCTTTCAGTTTCACTCCATCATTTCTATTGACACTCTTGGAGGCGGCAGTAGTACTAATTTGCTCTCTTAGTAACCCTTGGATTTATTGCGCTTTTGTACCCTATCACTTACAATGGTTCTCAATTTGAGGGTCAATCTTTTGGTTAGGTTCCATGTTTAAGCTGTATAGGTGACTATCGGGAAGACCTTTCTTTTTAAAACTAATGGGATTTTTTTGTTCTTAAAGGTGATTCTTCACGCAATTTCTTCCTCTTTGAGGGTTTCATAGTGATTCATTGTCCTACGTAGATATAGTGGTCTACTACTGCATTTTTGATTTTGATTTGTATTTTTATGTCTTTGTCCTCCACACATTTGTTGCACTGAAGTTCATGTGTAGTCCAACTTTCTTGCTCTCTTCATTCAGTTTGTCTAGCATTACTTGGAGATCGTGAAGGTTTTTTACAAAAAAGATGATGCTGTCAGCAAAGCTAATGTTACTCAAGTGGTAGCCATCTATTCTGCTTCTTTTATTTTCCCAGTCTATGTTTTGGAAGATCATCTTTAGGCGGGCTCTGAAGAGTTTGGGTGTGCTTGTATTATCTTGTCTTGCTCCCTTTTTGAGCTGAAAGTTTCTATGTAGCCTAATGAATGAACTGCTGCATCTGTATGTATGTTTCAAGACTTTGATGTGTGCAGGGTCTATGCTTTGTATGATATCATTGATGACCTTTAGGGTTTCCTCTGTGTCTAAAGCTTTCTTGAAGTTGACAAATGCTACTTCGAGTGGTATTTTATATTCTGCCGCTTTCTCTTTTAGCTGACTTACTGAATGGAGATGTTTAATAGTTGAGTGGCTTTTTCTGAATCCAGCCTGTTCTTGTGGTTGGTTTTCATCTAGCATTTTTGGTGATTCGGTAAAGTTTGTAGATGCATTTTAGTAGGCTTATTAGGCCTCACTTGTTTAGTTTTTTTCGGGCTGCCTTTCTTATGTAATAACATTGCATTACATTATGTAATTGCAGTGTTCCAATCTTATGGGATCTCTCTCTGTCTTTGGCATAAGATGAATCAGATAGCTAGTTTCTTAGTGATAGCTTTACCAGCTTTATACATTGATAGGTCTCAACTTTCTTCGAACGCACCAGTCATTTGCATTCTTTCCCTTTTTAATAGTTTTAAAATCCCAACCTTTTCAAGGATGTATTCGAGAACTGCTGTTGTGTATCTTCTTTTATCTTCTCTTTGCTTCTTTTGGATAGTTTTGTTCAACTCGGTCGCTCCTATCTTTTCTCTTGTTTTATTGTCATTAAGTAGCAAGGATAAATAACTAAGAAGTACAAGTGATATGTACATTCAGTGAATGTTAACGTCTGTAAAGCTGAAAATGATCTAACTAAACATTTGAGGATAAATAATTTCAGTGCTTATGATGCCTGGTTGTGGAGATTTTGTAATTGCTATGATTTGAGAGATAGTAAGTTACATAGGGATGATGGAAGCTCTGTAACAGTTTAAGTTTAAAGTTGAACAAACTTATCAGAAAAACTGAAATTGTCTCAAATTGTCTCTGAATAACACCCAAGCTTTTGAGCATAAAAAAACGTGAACCCAGAAAGATAAGCAAGGAACGCTTTTCCGCTTTGTGGTTTGCCAGTGCTGATGGTATGCATCATCTATAGCTGGCAGCAGTTGGTAGGTCTGTTTGACATTACAATTTCAGTACAAAAAGTCTGGTTCAACAAGTTTTTTCTGATTTTTTTTTTTTTTTTTTTTTTTACACATTATCCCCAAAGTATGTAAATACCATTAGGTATTGAAACTTGATCCTGATAAAGTTAAGGTACTGCTTCTGATCACCAGACAGAAAATGCATAATCCAGCCTATGGATCAAGGTGTAATTGTTGCTCATAAGAGACTGTATCAATGGAGATACTTTGATGAAATCTTTGAGCAAGATTTGGAAAAGGACACCCAAGGTCAATGTATCTCACAAAACATCAAAAATTATAATCTGAAGTTGGCTATTTACATCTCAGTAGCATCATGGGAAGATGTTAAGATTACTACTGCTTTATCAAATAGCTGAAAAAAAATTACTTCTCAATGTTGATACTGGGCTGGATTTTGAGGGATTTGAAGTCACTGATTTCCTCTACACATTTAGGTGAGCTGATTTTACCGTGGGGGATATGTTAATATGGCTGAAGGACAGCGATGTTGATCCAGGTTACCAGGTCTTGACTACGTCAGTTGAAGAATGTGACGAAGTGAGAAGCACCAGTGAAGAAACCCAAAATGTCAGATGTAAGGGAATGGATTGATAATCTGATGTAATGGACAACAAGGAGGTGCAGCCCTACTAGAGACATTTATGTATGCTGCAAGAAAGAAGTATCAGGGGGCAGTATCAACACGGAACTCATCTGAAGTTTGGCAGAAATAAGGGTGCCACCACACATGCCCACAGACAACATTACCTTCTCAACATACACTTCCAACCGAAGAACCTTTTACCCTCTAAACATTCAATTTCCGCGACATTTTTTATGCTGAAAGAAAAATTCTTTTGAAACAAATTTCAATCCACATAAAACTGATGCATTTTTCCTTAACATGTAGCAAACTGGTCTCTATGAACAAATCTTGTACATATTTCTAATAAATATATCTTTACATTGAATCAGTTAATTAAAAACGTTTTATATACATGGTTTGGTAATCCTAGATATTACAATCATTACAGCACCCTCTTGGGGATTTGAGATTCCAAATTTACTGTTATAATGCATGGATTTCATTTGAAGTGCATGATGAATAATGATCAGACAAAAAGGACTTTTTATTATCTTTTCACAGTCTAAAGTCCCATGTACAAAATCATTTTCAGGGTTTACTTATTTTATTTTTTAAATTAATGCACTGAAATCTTTGTAGTTGCTGCAAACTCCAACAATAGTCTTGCAAGAATATAAAAACAAATGTGCCGATACGAGTGTTCACTGAAAAATCTTGTGTGTATCAATGAGGATTTGTATTGATTTAATTTACTTTCAGAATTTTGGTTTTGTACTTAGCTTTATGGTATGAAAATGGTTGAACTCTAGGGTCAGTCTCTTGGTTAGGTTCCATGTTTCAGCTCTATAGGCAACTATTGGGGGGATGCATTGGTTGTATACCCTTCTTTTAGGGATTAGTGGGATTTTCTTGTTCTTGAAGGTTGAGCTTGCCCTCCTAGATTGATTCTTTTCTTAATTTCTTTTTTGAGGATTTTGTAGAAATTTGCTGTCCTTGATGAGTGCAGTGGTCTACTCTCTCTAGTTGTGTTTTTGATTTTGATCATTGTGTTTACTTCCGATATGATGGTTCCACATGACTTCTGTTTTACTGAAGTTTATGTGTAGGCTGATTTTCTTGCTTTCTTCATTCAGTTCATATAGCATTTATTGGAGGTTATGGAAGTTCTCTGCAGAAAGGATGATGTTGTCTGTGAATCTGAGGTTGCTCAGATATCAGTCGTCTACTCTGATTCCTTTATTTACCCAGTTTAGGTATCAGAAGATCATCCTAAGGCAGGCTGTGAAGAGTTTGGGTGAGCTGGTATGACCTTGTCGTGCCCTTTTTTTTTTTTTTTTTCTAGCTGAAAGGGCTCCAAGTCTTTATGTAACTTGATGAAGGAGCTGCTGTGACTGAATATATGTTGCAGTACTCAGATGTATATGGGGTCCATACATCATCAATGACCATGGGGATTTCCACTGAGTTGAAGGCCTTCTTGAACTTGATAAATGCTTCATTTCTTTTGGATTGTTTTTTTTTTTCCACTTCAGTTGCTTTAATTTTCTCTTGTTGCTGGTGGTTTGAGGTTTTGTGTTTTTCCATGAGATTCTTGGTTTCATGGATTTGTGGGTCTATCCATGAGATAAAATCATGGACTAGCAATGAGATTGATGGGAGAGAATGGTAAGATACAAGAGCAGAGGCATGAAATAATGGATAATCTTAGTTGTCAACACCCTTGGAATTTCCCGTCCTATACTTCACTTATAACTTTGAAGCTCAACCTTTATCGAGAATTTTTTCAATGATTGCTGTTGTGTATCTTCTTGTTTTCTCTTCATTTCTTTTGGATTGTTCTATTCAGTTCAGTTCAGTTGCTTTAATTTTCACTAGTATAGATTTTATTGTACAATGTTATTCAAGATATATATTCTATTTTTGGTATACCTGATTTTTTTAAAATTAGAATCATATCTCTGTACGTTGTTTTCAATCACGTTAGCTAAGTACAGTATATTGGTAAAATTGTATGGAACAGCCACATTGTCTTTCAATGCAACAAAAATATAATTGTAAATATTTGAATACTCTATGAACTGGTTCAGAGAAATGCAGCATGCCTCCAGTGAGATTTTAACAATGTCTGGTTTGTGAGTTCAGTACTTTAAATTTCTCAGAAAGTATACAAATTAGATTGTAATAAACACATATAAATCTGTGACTTATTACCTGTTGAAAACTCACCAATGTGGTTTTAAAGTTTATATTTGTGGAGGATAACAAAAGGATGCTCTTCTTTGCATTATATTGATTATCAGTTTTTACCAAGAAGACTATAGAGCTGCATACTATAAGATCAGTGTAGGTTTTAATGGATTGGAAAAAAGTACTTGTATCAACTGGATAGAAGTTGAATTTTTGCCATTTTTATGGATATCATAAGTATAAACTCTCATGTTTTAAGTCCAGTTCCTGACCACTTCTTCAGATTAAAGGCATGAGGAGAATGAGAAAGTTCATCTAAACCAGGCAGAAAATGTTGGATTGATATTTATAAAATTTCTTTTCTTCAAAATATTCTTGTTTTGGTGATTTGGTTACTCTTGTGGTTGTGCAATCAAAATAGGGCCATGACTTTTATTGAATATGCAAATACACATATATGCTGACACAAAGACACACATTACATATACATACACCCATATCACAATAACTTCCACATGTAAAGATACGTATACACTTAACACAAAAGCCATGTATATATGTGAATGTATTTTGCATTTTTGATTGAATATTGTTGGATGAAATATGCCATGTGTCAAAACAGGCCTTCTATGGGACATTGTTTGTACCTTTTGTTTCCTTCATTCAGTCACTGCTTCTCATGCTAAATAAGTATTACTAGTAAATTATGCAGTAAAATGTGGTGTTCCGTTATACACTGATTCACTCAGACTAGTGTCCTCATTTTGGTTGTTATAGTCATGTTTTGGCTGTTGTACACTCCAGCCTTCTTCATGTGTCTGTTGTACGAATTCTGTGAATTTTGAACTGAACCTTCTATTCAATATAGGGGCATAGATTGTTCTCATTCCACTCTCTATGCCAGAGGATCTCACTTCGATTAATTCTTCCTAATCAATTGGTCTTAGCGATTTTGTTTGTCTACCTCTGGTCCAGAGTATGACTTTTTTTCTCTACCCGACCCCGGGATTGAACTCATAACTGTCGGGCAGGTTACTAGATACATGTAACCAACACTTATCTGTTATGGCAGTGATATCCAAAGTGGGCTCTAGTACTACCCGCAAAAAGAATGAGAAAGAGGAAAAAGTTTGGGAACCTCTACTCTAGGCCATAGGACAATCTGGTGGTGGAAACTGAGCTTTGAACCTTATGTTGCTTGTCTGCCTCTTCCCCTGAACTAGAGTATATGACTTTTTGCTCTACTTCTAGTGTAGAATTCTTTGAGCTTAATGTCGAGGTAGAATTCTTAGAGCTTGACGTCCTTTCCTTCTTTAGTAAACATTCTCATGTGGTGCTCAGTTTTATGTTAAGCTTACTGAAGAGGTTATCAGAGCTTTGCATGTGCTCTAATTTTTTTCTGGTTTCTGTTCATTGAGTTGGTCAGGATGTTAAAGTTCTTGAAATTTTCATTGTCTAACTTATGGCTTATATCATATGAATGTTACAGATTTTAAAACTACATTCTTATGAGAAGACAGACTCTCTTTACTGATCGCTGCCACTTGATATGAATTTGGTGGCTTTCAATGTTCTTCCTGGAGCAATGTGTACTTGAAAAAGGACTGGGTGCTCAGTCCGGTCCTAGTTTGGCAAGATGTTCTGATAATCAGTGGCAGAGCATAGGCTGTGTTAGCCACTGAAAAATACAGAAATCTTGATTAGCCCAATGAGTTTGGTGGGGAGTATTCGGATAATTGATGGTATTGATAATTGATCTGATCATAAGAAGGGAAGCCATACTGGATACAATTACAGGACTTTGAAATCTTGTTCGGATAATTGATGTTCAGATAAATGAGGTTTCTCTGTTCATAATTTGTCATGTCTGTGTGTTCATTTGTCTATAGAAACCACCCATGGGCCCAACCAAATTTGACATGCATATCAGCTTGTGAGAGTTTCAAAATAAAGAGTTTTTGGATGTGGGTTCTGTTTTCATACTCAGCTACTGGGTTCTTGATGTGGAGTTATCAACAAGAAACATTTCACCCAGTTTGTTTATTACTTTTCCCCTAAATTCCTTAGTAACTGCCTAAAGAAAGTTATTGACATGTCAGCTTCCATATTTTATCCTTGTCATATCCTGGTGGCTGTCTCAAAAAGACATTTCATTGAATGTCATTACAGTGGAGTTACGTTAACATAACATCAATTGTATGACAATGTCATTGTTTGGATGAAGCAACTGTGAGAAACAATCTATCCTCTTAGAACATGTTAGAGAATCCTTGCGAAGATTTTCGATGTATTCTTCATATTCTCAAGCAATGGGTAGGTTTTCTGCTACTTTTCCTTTATAAATATGGCAGTGAATTCTACTTTTTTAGTTCCTACATTAGAGTTTCAGTTATTTCAGTTTTCAGCTCTTTCCTCGAGTTATATACATGACATCCTCAATTTTCTATCCCAGTCAACTTTGGCAATTAAAATTACATTTTGAAACAAAGGGAACCTGGCTAGGAAAATTATTTTGATTTTTGACCCCCTCCCAACCTATTGCATATATGTGGCCATGGTATATACTCTGATAAAATGGTAATATAGTGTTAAGTGAGAAAGCAATTTCAGAATCTTGATATGTTCATTTTTCTGATAGTGATCAAAGTTATGCAAATGTTGGAAAGCAACCCTATATATTTGAAAAGGAATTAATGTTTATTTTTTTGCTTTCTGAAGAGGAAAATAGAAGAATATTCCTCTTGATTCAAATTGATCATTCTATTAGTTTTCTTTTCCTCTCTTGTGGAAGTGGTAGATTTTTTTCTGTCTAAAAATTGGGATTCTTTGCTGTAGCATTTTGTAATGGACAAATTTGTCATAGCACTTTATTTGAAGATTCTTTATACATCCAGTTGTGTGTGTATATTATGTATGCTAATAAGTATATACGTGCGCTTGTTCGTTAACATTTGCATATTCTAAAAAAAACAGCTTAAAAAAAAGAATTTAAAGGAAATATATTTTTATATTTTGTAAAATGACAGGTTTGATCCAGGAATTTTTAAAGTATCTTGGAAATGACTTCCATTCAGATTTTAGTGCCAGCGGCAATGGCAGAGGTATGTGCTCTGAGTGCTTTTTAGTCGATGGTAATGGTTTGACCACAAAATTGATATGGCAGTGAAACAGATGGTATTATACCGTAAAAGGTCATCTCAACAGCAGATGTGTAATCAGCTTCCTCTAAATTCACTGCTCTTTTGCCTGTGTCAATTATGCCTTCTACAGATTGGTCCAGGGTTGCCAGATTTAGGCAAATTGGGCACTGTTGAGAGCCCAGCATTACTAAATTTTGTAGTATATACATTACATTACATTTATTGAAATGTATTATTCAGAAAAGCATATCAATCTGTGAAAAGAAAATATTGTGCTACTTCCATTGCAAATTTGCTACTTCTAGTCTTTCAGCTCGCTACTTTTAGCAATTCAGAACAGGCAACCCTGGATCTACCTTGCCTTCAAGTGTAGAGTTGCTGGGAAATGACTTGTTTAATACCTTCTGACCAATATCTCTTTAATCTCTTAGTAGATAACCCTTATCCACTCTAGGATTTTATCCTATGATTTACTCAACTTTGGTGATCCTAAATAAACGTTGCCCTTGCGTATATCCTCAACTGGCACCAATCCCTCTGCCAGTGATGACTTTCACTTCCACTTTCTGGTGTGAATAATTGACTTACCTTCCAACAAATTTAAAGGACTGTCATTTCTCTGGACGTGCAACAATGACGATGATCACTGCCACCATCATCAACATCCCTGTCTTCAGCCCATCTTCATCGATTTTTGTATCTCTTGTGATAGTGTTTTCTGGCATGTTATTTGAGAAAGAAAAAAAAATTATATAGCATGCAGGGTCTGTTTAAAATAGTGATCCTGAGCCTGAGGAGTCTACTTGTTACTGGCATTGAATAGTTATAGTGAGAGTATTGAATGATTGGCAGTCTGGAAGGAACTGTTCAGTCAAAGCAAACAACCAGGAAAATTTGATATCAGATTTCAAAAAAGATTTGTAAATGCAACAAAAAGACAATCCTGTACTTTTACCAAAAAAATCTACTAAAAATACTTCCCCATGAAAAAATATATAAGAGTTTTTCTAAATGGATCGGTACTTCTGCTTAGGATCAAAGTGTAAATCCCTGACCCTCTGCTGAGGATCAGAGTATATAAATATATAGATACATCTTTTGTACAAATTGTAGACCAGTTATAGCATGGTTCGATATTACGCATGGACCCGAATTTTCAAAACATTAAATTTAGGTTTCAAAATAATAGGTAAATGCGAAAATAGGAAGACCCCTTCACAAGAAATGTTATGCACAGGTTACACCAACTGTAAAAAGGAAATGAATAAGATAAAAACATTTCAGCAGTCAATAAATGAAACTAATTGCCTTTCTTCCCTTTAATGCAAAAAAGATTACTAATGTATTGGAAAACTCCTACTCTAGAGGTGGTTTTATGTTTCCATGTAATAACAATGACCCACCACCCCTAGAGAGAAATGTATTCTTAATGATATCATTGAATAATATTAATTCTTTCTTAAATAATTTTGCTAAAGTTTAATAGCTTCTATTATTATTATTATTAAATTGGTGAGATTGTTTTGATTATTGTTAAGGGGGTTGGATCTTTTCTGATTTTTTTTCTATATCAATTCCTTTGTCTCACTACAATGTTTTCTTTGTTTCTATTTGCTATGATTTTTTTCTCTCTCTCTTTTTGTTATAATAAACCTTTGTAGGGAGGCTACTTATGTAACAAGTATCTCTAACTGAAGATTTGATCTGAATATTAGCAAGAAAATTGAATTGTTCTCATGAAAATTGGCAATTTTTGATTCTCCTCAATAGGTAAATGTATCGCCAAAAAACATGTACCCCAAAAGATACAACTGATTGCTTCATAAACTTTTGAAAATAACCTAGATTGATTATTGTTTATCTCTTCCTGGAAAACTGCAAACAATTGCATTTCTTCATATCTTGTCACTACTCTGGAAGAGGGAATGGTGATTTCTATTTCAAATTTGCAAGTTAGGTATTCTATTAGAGGTAAATATCTCATCCTTACCACTTCAAACAGAAAATCTGCTCAGAACCAAGTAAGTCAATGGTGAACGGGTATCAAACGAAGTGCTGTCTTTGTATCTCTTTGGGTATGCAGGACGTATTGAAAAAAAAAAAAAACTTCAACTATTACTAAAAGCATTATTTCTTGTATTATAGCATCTAACCTCCAGGGGAGAAATTATACTTGGTAGGAGCATACAATTGAAAAAAAAAAAATAATGATAATAAACAATTCCCCTCAGATTTTATACCAAAAGAAATTTTCCATATCTTTTGAGGTATATATACCTGTATGTACTTTTTAAAAATCCAAACTTATTTCAACCAATGACCAGGGTTGGCAGATATCTATTATTACACAAGGTCTTGGGACCAAATTAAGTAGCTTTAGTAACCAAAATAATCAAATAACTTAGAATGTGTCATCAGACTAAAGTTTATAGAAAATTTATGTCTCACATCATTAGAGTGTAAGGAACTGTTTTCTTTTGAAAATTTTCCTTCTGTGCCAAATCTCATTTTCAGAACAAAATAGCTTTGTTCAGTAACAAATTTGCCCAATTTTAGTCTTGAAAAATACCAAATGGCAACAATACTAATGACATGTATTTGTCGTCTAGTTTTCTGTGTATTATTCAGTAGACTCCCGAATATGCCATTATAATGGGTGGATTAAAAAATATGGCACGCAAACTTGAAAGAAATACAAATTATTTACCTTGTAATTTGCTTTTGAAAAGGTATAATCTCCAACATAGTGTGCAAGAATAAAAAAAATAAATGTGCCATTAGAATGTGTGTGTGATTGAATAATGCTGTTAAAACGAGAGTTTGTGAAGGGAAAGCAGTTTGACTCAAATTGCATGATTTACATTTGCTTTCGAAGCTGGGTTACATCCATTGGATTGTGCTTAAAAGAAGCAGAAATCTAATTTAGCGTAATTTTTTTCCTAAATGCTATTAGTTGATAAACCATAGCATTGTTTTCCTCCTCATTTGTCCTATAAAGATAGTTGATTGATTCCTTAAGAATCATTCATGGATCCATGAGCATTAAGGTGAAATTCTAACTGTAGATCAGTGTATTTTTGTATGGTGTATAGGAAGTGTTACTTGGAGCTAGGTTCATAGGTAGGAGTTAATGTATCAGTTGAAATAGATATTCTAGGAGACCAAACACTGGTGAATAACTCTTGAGAGACAAGTTGGAAGATAAGGAACAAGCAACAACTTGTTATCTATCATATTACTGGTAAAATAATGTTTTAGTTCACATTAATTTGACCGTAGACAATTTATATTATTGATAACCTGATGTTTTAAATGAAGTATTGCAGAAAAGATCTGAAAAAATAATTCTATGTGCCTATTTGTGCACACACACACACACACACACATACTGTATGCATTCTTATCAATATATAAAGAAGTGCTGTGACACAACATACTAATTCAAAATGTCAATAGATTAGTCTATGATCAAATACAAATCCTCCTTTACATACTAAATTCTTTACTTTTTTATGATAGAGATAAAACTGATTCTCTCACTCCCACCCCATCATTACATTTTTTTTATCAAAAAAATTATGATATACTAACTGGAATTACATAACTCTCAGGATCATCTTCAATGTGTATAGTTATTTTCATTTCATTTCATTTCATTTTGTATTGTGATATTCTATTCTGAATTTGAAATATCAAACTAAGATTCCTAAATTTGAACCAACCATGTTTATGCCTAAATGACTTGTTGAAGCCTACAAGCATTCAGAATAGTAATAACCAATGTTCCCTCCAAATTCTTTATGGCTTGTGTTGAATCTTCAAACAATTTAAAAAGTGAAGTGTGCAGAAAAAATATTTTTACTTTTCCTCTAAAAGGAAAAATATTTTTTCTTTGCTCTTCACTTTTATCAGAGAAATCATTTATTAAGTGTATTGGTTTTTCTATATTATTCATTCATTATTATTCAACTCTATATTTTGTTGGCACTATAACCATTTTCATTTATCTAAAACTTTAAAAATTTGTGTGAGGATTCAAAATTTTAATGCGCAGTATAATTTATTTCTTATGCATGGATGCACAGCTTGGAAGGAACACTGGGAATGACATGTATCCTTGATGACCTGTAATCCCACCCTACTACTATATGTTTGTTCTAATCCACGTGAATAAAATTAATGAATATATTTGAATTTCTGTTATAAAAATGTACTACTGAATTAATTTGAGTGGACAAGTCCATTGTTTCAAGTGGTGGGTATGAAATATTCTATCAGCAAAATTGTTACCTTTCAGTGGAAGATGGAAAGAAACTGAAGAAAAATACACACACACACACACACACGCATTTTACCACTTTTGGAAAACATTGTGATACTTTAATAATATTAATGGCAGGAGAGAATTCAATTGATTTCATTTTGTTATCATTCTATTTTTATTTTTGATGATTTAACCTTTGTACTTAGGAACTATACGTTTGAAGTTGATGTTTTTCCTGCCTTGTTTCATGAGTTTCCTCTGTACCTGTTGCTGCTACTTCTGTGTCTTTGAACTTTGATTAGAAAAAAAAAGAAAGGAAAAAGAAAGTATCTCCTGATACATTATAAACATTATAATTGGATATTAAGCGTTGTCTCTATGGGGATATTGGTAACATATTCCAATACTCTCTAAGTTGTCTACAGTTTTGTTCAAAACAAAATTGCTGCATATCTACTCTGATATTGATAGAATTTTCATGAAAAGCAGCTGGATTTGTGGAAAGTGACCTCTTAGAATAAGGTATCATTACCCTCTCACACGTTTCTACAAGTGAAGTATATAATTTTATATTTATACTTATTTATAATAAGTAATTCATTATGTATGGAATGTATTTACATTTACTATAGAAATATGCAAAGGCAAATAAAACTAATATATCTGCTTTTACTATTATTGAATACTTTTACTATCTGTTATTATTACTTGATTTTTAGGCTTCTGACATCTGAGGGAGAATTAATGTATAAATGACAATTGAAACTATTTTGTTCCCATTCAAGCATAAGCACCCACATTTTGTTTATTACATACATTGCTAGGATTCGTAGGTAGGTAGGTAGGGTGGGAGAAGAGGAAGGACAAAAGTGTGAGAATTTGAATTCTATTTTTATAAGATATGCTTTTGTTCCTGTGTGCAGCAATTATCTCCTCGCTGCCTTTACCCACTTTGTAAGTGGTGATACGTCAAAAAGGGAAAAGGATAATAAAACACAAGAACGTGTTACAATAGTTAACATAAGCCCCCCCATAAGTTAACATAAGCCCCCTCTTTTTTTTTTCCAAAATAAAAATGTCTCAATTTGATTAAAACGATTGATATCTCCTGCTGGAAGAGGAAAGAGACCTTGAAAAAAAAAATTATTTCCATAAGTTTTGAGAGACTTGGAATGCTATAAATTTGAATAAGTACCAAAAGTTTTATCAAAATTGGTGCATTGGTATATTTTTTGTGCAATTTTAAAATTTGACTGTTAATTGGTTTTAATTTTCTTGATGCAAATTAAAAACAAGTTTTCAATCACGATTATTTCCGGATTTATATTACATGCATGAAAATATTTTTAGATGTTTTTCTCATTATCAATGATTCAAAAATTATGATAATACTAATAGATTATAAGTTTTAGACATTTTTAAGAAATACTTTTTTTGTCAAAAGTCCATGATCCTAGTTCAAGAAGTCACCAGAGAAGAAATGAATAATTGTCATGAAGTGTAACGGCTGTACAAACAAGCAAGCAGAATAATAGTATCTGTATCTAATAGACGGTGGGTCTTTCGTAGATCAGAAGTATTGATTATGATTCATACAATATATATCACTGATGATATCATCAAATGGTCATTGTTATCAAAATCAGTTGGTTCCAAACACTATTTAATACGAATTGGAAATTTCATATTGATTCATCGTAATTTTTAATGTAATGTAGTTAATAACAATGAATTTAAATTGATCCAGTTTTTATATCCTTTGCTTAATGTTATCGGCTGGATGATTGTCTTTTACAGTCTATTATATATATAAAAGAGTGATCACAATGACAACTTCTATAATAAAATACACAAATATAGAGGACATGGCTCAAGATATACAATATTTTACTAGTATGCACATTTCTAATATTCTCATGAAGATACAGACATTTTCTCCCAATTATGTAGGTATATATGTTTATTCCTCTTCACATATGTTTTTGTACTCAGTCAGTTTTGATTGGAGAAAACTTCAATTACTGTTCTGTGGTGTTCAATAGAATGTACATCAGACAGGAGATTGTTTTACCTATGAGAATCAATTAAAATATTATCATTTAATCCATTACATTGATATCATGTTCACAATTATTGCCTGTAAGGAGGCTTTTTAGAAATGATAAATACCCTTTCTGGTGAGGTTATTATCTCAGTAGTAGTATTCCTGATGAAATATCTTTTTTCACTGGTGCTCCTGGCATCTCATGCTCTCTTGTCTTATGATAATTGATGTCATTTACCTCCTAAACCAGTGATTGCCGTAGTGCCAGGCTGCTATGGTTAGCTTCTGGGGGCACCACATTTTCAAAAATTTCAACAACTCCAGGCAATCGCAATTTAATGCACTGATGCATGATTACAATGGTATTTAACTAATGCATTGCTAATCCCTCCGTCCATTTAGTGTTGAACTTCATTTCAACACTAGATGATGTTCGGTTGACAAAACAAGGTTTTGCATTTTAGATTACTTTAGAAAATTCTCTTTGATCTGTAAAACTAGGGTTTTGGCAGTACTTGTATCCATGCTTGTTGAAATTTATAGGATAAATGATTGCAAACAGTTATCCTGATTTGAAGTTTACAACTTTTAAAAAGATTTCCAATATTACTTTGCCTTTATGATAAGCCTATGTACTGATCCAAGTGCTTGAATCATTAAATATTGCACTATTCTGTGATTGTGAAGTATTGAATTTTTTTTCTTTTTCCTTTTCTCTTCAGGTATGTTAAACTACTTGGAAATATTTTTATAAAAATGGATAAACCCTTATTACTTTCAATACATGGTGAGTAGATATTTAATTTATCTATGAAATGCTTGGGCAAATGTGACTCCCCATAGTATAATTTTATATGGATTGATTTTGTCTATACTGCTGGTTTATAATGTAACCAAGATGTCTTCTTCAAAGTATTTTTATTTAAAGCTTTTATTAAAATCTTCTGCAGATGTATTTATAATGTTCTACATAATTGAATGTTTACAATTTATGGGTGCTACTATAATGTGCGGTCTTCCTAGGACATTCCACTCAGACTACTAAAAGAACAATAAAAAGTGAAAGCCAAAACATTTCACAGGGGTGGATCAGGCGAAAATAAATTCCTCTAAGGCAGTCTGCTTAAATCAAAGCAACAAATTTCAAATTGAAAATTAAAGTCGACAGGTTGAATATTTCTGCCAGATGAGATGACTGGATTTCAATATTTGAACTCTAAATATAAAGTCCTGTCATAGCCATAAATAATGTATATTATCAAAATTCATAGTCTAGTGGACTACACTTGGTAATTGGGTTAGACAAGTCAGCTGGGGTCTTGGTAGGCTGCACATCACGTTACTGTAGACTAGATACTTATGGTACACTGCATGCTAAAGCAGCACCAATTAATGTCCTTATGTGCTTTATACTGCTTTATCAGTGATACCAGTAAATTCATTGAGTAACCTGTTGCTCTGTAAGTTTAACAAATGTCAGCAGTATTTTCTTATTATTTAACATAGATTATGTATATAATGTAACTCTGCCAAACTGTATAAACCGTTCTTTACTTACTGATATAACTCCAGATTGACTGACTGTCAATTAGCATTGTTTTTCAATAAATACCTGCTGGGACCTTGAGATGTTCACCTTTTATGCTTTGGCTGAGGGTGGTATGTAAACAGGATCAGGCTTTCTTACTAAGGGGTGGAAGTATGAAAATTGGAACCTTATAGTCACATTTTAGGACAAGCTACAGGTTGAACACTCTCTCATCCATTGATATTTGGACCATCCTCATCTTGGTTGTTTTTCATACAACGTTTCGGCCGTTGCACTCTACGGCCTTCGTCAGGTATCATCTGGTAGATGTGGGGAAGTAACGAACCGAACCCTTTATTTATCCGACGGGGGTATATTGACCGCACTCCCCTCTTTGCATTAGTAGTATTGTTATATTGTCTCACACTAGGATCGAACCTAGAACCAACAGATTACTTTACAGTAATTTGTCTGATGCTGTAACCACTGTGCTGTGTCCACATGGACACATAGCGCAGTGGTTACAACACCAAACGTTGTATGAAAAACAACCAAGATGAGGATGGTCCGAATATCAATGGAAATAATAATAATACCTCATCTCAAAAATTCCAAGATATATTCTCTCATCCCTTACCTGACAACCGACATCTGGATATATCTTTGTAATGTTTAAAGTCTGGGTAAAGATTAGGGTTAGCAAACCTGTGATTTATGAAAAGGTATATATATTATTATTTTTATTTATTCATTTCTTTTCCCAAGAATTTTTTATATAAATCTGATCAAATGAAAAATTTTATTTCTATAAATTATATGAATGAAAAATTTTACTCATTTGATTTAGAAAGAAAGGAGAAAAGGAAGTTGATTTACAGAAGGAGTCTTAAGAGAGGGAAAAGGAGTGTTAGGTAGTAAGTTGGTTTAAAAAGGTGGTTGGGAGGAGAGGGCAGAAAAGAAAGGTAGTTCATTGAGGTGGAGTAGGGAAGTTATTGCATATGAAACTAATGACATTCTTCATTTCAGTCTTGGAAGAAGAAAAATCAAACTTTCTTGTGGATAATACTATGAATAATCTTTACAGCAATAGAAGATATATTAATTTCATCTAGATAGAAAAGAGAGTTAGTTGAACGATGACTCTGGAGAGTGATTATTAAACCTGTATTTTGTATGTATTATTAACTCTATTTGATCCCATTTTTGTATCCACAAAGTTGATATTGTTGTGAAGTAGGATAAATAATCCTTAAGGTTGTATAAGGTATGTTGATTTGGTTTGGGAATACAAAAAAATGATGAAACATGCATTTTCTATGCATTAATGAAATGGCTTATTCTAATAAAATGCAATTATTCTTTATATATTAATCAGAGAATTTTATTGGTGTCCGATCTGGATCTTATAATATCTTATAATAGAAGTGAAAACTAAGCCAATACAGACTTACTCAAGGCAAGTTATTGAAAAGATGTCACAAGAAATGTAATAGATTTTAATTGTTAATGTCAGCCCAAATTTCGATCAAATGTAGTTGAAATTTACTGTCTCCTTACTCTCACTTTTACAAGTTCTGTTGTAAAATAATCAGCAATAAATCTCAGTTGACTGTAAAAACTTTATGGATCCTCCCCCAAAATTAGAAAATGAAAATTTAGAATAGATTTAAGAATCTTTTGGTACTACAAAACCATCACATTGGTTTCAGTGCATCCTAAAACCATTATTGTGACATTATTATATAATAATTTTTCAATGTAAAATTATTATTATATAATAATTTTTCAATGTAAAATTGGCAGTTGAAACTCAAGCTTGTACTTGATCAGATGTTACCATGGGCTCAACTTTAGTACATGGCCACATTGATGGAGCACTTATTGAAAATAAACTCAATGGGTTGCAAAATTTACATGGTAACCGGTGCACTATGGTTGGGCTCTAAAATTCGGTAGTGTGACTTTTTCTCGAATTTGATAGAACTATTAAGTTTTGGAAATGTATTTGTTACATAATACATGATATGAAAAAAAAAAATTCTCAATCTTTTAGGTTAGTCTTGTACAAGGCAATTCTCTTTCTTTAGGCTATATATTTTTTGACATAGGATGAGAATGGTTATCCACTGTGTCTGACTATAGGATGATAATTGGTAGTTTCCAAGTTTACTTGTCACCACTTTTTTTTTTTATGCATCCTGGTGTGCCATTAGGCATACCATCTATGGTTTGCTGGAATGCCATTGAAGTTTGGGTCTTCCATTTTCTCTGCCATTCCAGACTTCTGTCCTTGGTTGGATGTATCATTTCTGTACATAGTGACTCATCAGGTTGTAAGACAAGTGGGAATGATGGGCTTTACCTGGCCATGCTAATCTATAATATCTTAGCTAGGGAAGGAGATCTCTACAGGATCACCTGTTTATGGCATGTGGTATCTAGGTACCGACCAGGCTTGATTTGCAAGGCAGTAAGGAATTAAAAACAAAACTTTCAGCTGACTGATACTTACCATGGGAATCAAAGAATGCTTTGACCCCATCTCTCCACCCTTGTCTTGAAACGATTGAAAAAAAAAATGTATTGCTTGAGGGACGAACAATTTGGGAGGATCCCCCTCGTGCCTTGGCTGGACAAGGTGATAAAAGATTATAAACTGTAGAATCTCTATAAACTAGTCCCAAAGCAATGGATAAAAAGAGTTTCTCTCTCCGATTTATATACAAGGAAGCAAGAATATTTTGATAAAAGGTTTGTGATGTTCCTCGTTAATTAATCCTTGTATAAAAATTCATGGATATACTGGTTTTCTCAGCTATCTGAAAGTAAAGTGTTTTTATAAAGATATGAAGACCATAGTTTGAAACAAAGAAGCAATTACCATCAGTTATGAGAAAATCTTTTGAGTGTTCCCAGACTCTGAAAATGGTGATGCTAGTATGTTAGGCTTAGTTGGTAGTGGGTGGTACAGAAGATTGGGGTGTGGAAGAGGGTGTGCACTGCTTCTATAACTGCAAAACAATTGCTGAATGCTATTTTTATTTTCATCTTTTTTTGAGGAGCAGGGAATACCTGAATTTGAATTCTTGTGAGATCTTTAAAAAAAAAAACAAAACAAAAAGAAACTAACAGATTTGTTTCAGTAGAAGAGTCCATTGTTTCAAATGGTAGGTAGAAGGTATTTTTATTGGGAAAATCATTACCATTGAGTAAAAGAGTCCATTGTTACTGACAGAGAAACAAAAACAAAAAACAAATCGCACAGTTTATTATATAACTTTCTATCCTGTATGTGTTGTGACTGGGTGGCATTTTTGCTACACGTGCAATAGTACCAATTTGCTGGTTGTTTGTCAAAGCAGATTTTCCGTACATTCCAATGTACTACTACTCAAATGAAAAAAAAGAGGCGGAGGACATTAGAGATTAGAAATTTTCACGTGGTAAAAATGTACTTTGATCCTCCAAACTCTCTCTCTCTCTCTCGTATGTTATAATAATGTAGACCATATGGAAGGATGATTACTGATGTTTACTATTGAAATGATTATAAGTAATAATAAATAAACTAATTCTTACCAATCAGCATCTATTGAAGGCCAGAAAGTATGTGATTTTTTTTCTCTTTTTTTCATAATCAGTTTTTCCACCTAATGTATTTCTATGAGTGTTTATTTAGAAATAGGATTTAAAATGTTTACCCTTTGTATCCAAGTTGTGGGAGAATCCAGTTGTGTTGAATCAGGCAAAGGAGAGGAATTGAATCTGTTTTACTCATCATTGATTTCGTATTGATCTCCTGTCAGCTGGACTGCATGGCAACACCAGCAGCCCTCAGAGGAATAATGGGGATGGATGTAACATTGGTGCTGCTACTGCAGCAGTAGTAGTACTGGGATGAGCAGTAATAGTAATTACAAAACTGGTTGGAAGACTATTATTATTTACCTTCTGCCAACCAAGTTGCAATAGGTATATGCATTCATTTGTGTCAGTCTGTTTGTCCAAACACTATCTCCAAAAGTTCTTGATGAAATTCAATGAAATTTTGTGGAAGGGTTGGCTATGGGCTATAGAATTGATAGAATAAGGGGTAGATGCGAGAATTAGTTCCTGATTGTAAGATATTATTTTTCTCCTGGGAAAGATGGAAAACAACAGTTATGTCACCTCCATTGTAGCTATATATGAATTGATATTTATTTGTGTTACCAGTTAGTGTATGGCTTACTAGAGGTATGCACTCTGTGTGTGCTTTTCAAGTTATTTGTAATAGAGATGATGAAGGTTCTAGCAGTTCTGGCAATGGAGATGATTAAGGTTCTAGCACTAGCAGTTTTAGTAATGGAGATGATGAAAGTTCTAGCATTAGCAGTTGGAGGTGATTGAGGGTTTAGCAGTTGTTGCGGAAAGAGTAGTAGCCTCTGTGGAGAACGATGAGAATCTGGTAGTAAATAATGTTTGTAGTAACAGTATTCAAAATAAATGTACGCTGCCCTGATATTACACCAAGGACGCACTCCTAGTGGAGACAACGTAAGCAAAAGTTAAAAATTTATTATATGAGCATGTTGATTCAAGTTTTTACTGATAAATATAATATCAATTTGTTTTGATGTATAAAATGATTGATAGCTTGATTAATAAAATACTACCAGAATGAGCCAAAAGAAGGAAAATTGGGGCAAATTTCAAAATGGGGGGGGGGTATTTATTGTCAGTGTGTGTAAATTAGACTGACGTAAAATCAGGGCAGCCTGTAGTATATGGTCCCTCTATCTGTGGTGAGAGGTCATCTTGGTTTCAAAATCAGAACTAATGCGAATAGTAGAATTACAGCAGCTGTTTATTTTACCTTATTTCTCAGACTTGGTATTATCATTTATACATGCATGCAATGTACATATGCATTAAACTACATTAATGTGCATTGGCGGCCACTTGAATTTTTTAATTGTTCATTATCTGTCTGAATCTAACTGAAACTCTATTTACCTCTGTATCTTTATCTGATTTTTCAACTTTTCAAGTGTAGCTTAAAAATGAAATGAATCTTGAAGCCTTTTCTATTAAAATTTGAAGAAGAAACTCTGAAAAATGAGAAAATTGTATAGTTTTCAACCATTAAGAAAACAGACTTTTGAATCATTTTCTTTCAGGATTTTAGTGATAAGTTTCAAAATTTTATAAAGCTATCTCAAGACTAGAATAATCTTTAGTTTGATCTTTTGAGTTAGAAATTAGAAAAGGCTCATTGGCATTCTTTCTCTCAAGAGTCGTTCCATATCAAATCATCCAAGTTTAGGAAGATTCCCCAGGTCACTCTTGCTGACTCCTTGGAAAAAAAATTGCAGATGCTCCGATACCAAACTTACGAGGAAATCCAAAATAGTGGGTTTGTATGTCTAATAATTTTATAATTAAAGATCTTTGAATTTTACTCAATTTTATGCATTTTGCCAAATAAGCTTTACTGTCCAACTTCTGACTTGTATGGCTCCTTTGATATTGTATGTACGGTTTTGAGACTTTGTGACTTGCACATGACTTTTTCTGAAGAATTCAAAAATGTTATCAGATCAGGTGTTTATTATGTATTTGTCCTCCTACATACACTGCCAGAGCCAGGGGAAGGGGTCTAGATTTCTTCAGGCCTTCTCAACTTCTTCAAAGCAAATCCTTGTAATACATGTATGAAGAGAAAACTGTGGGGGTGTGTTGAGTCTAGTCTAGTCTAGTCTAGTCTAGTCTAGTCTAGTCTAGTCTAGCAGGAAGACAGAAATGAATACAAAATGTTTTCAAAATCATGACACCTCACCAGAAAGTACATTTTGTCTGAATTTAGATACATGTGTTGGGAATCATTATTGCCTAAGAAGGGCGTTTCATGCTAGATTTTGTGTTTCTCGTTTTGCCAGCTATTTCTTTAGTTGTTTCTAGCCATTTTTATCAATTTGAGACTAATCTAGCCATTTTAGCTATATAAATGGTCACAAAATAAATAATGTTTTTATTGTATTTTGGCATTTTCTGACACTTTTTTGAGGTTGATTTAATGTGAAAAAATTCTTGGCGTGTGCCACATGAATATAATCAGTATTGATGCTAGTAAACAACTCAGAATTATTGTTAACTACCTGAAAATACTCCCTATGGGCAGAATTTTTAGCTCAATTCTGTGGAAGGCGTAAATGGGACTTTGGCTCAAAGATATTAAATGTATTTTTTTTTCTTTTTTTTTTTTTTTCCAATTTTTAAAATTTCTTCCTGAGGGCTATCTTAATTCCACACCTATAGCTACAAGACAGACAGACAGACATTTGGTGAATGGAAGTTATTATAAATTTCTTGCCAAGCATGATTGCAGTTGGACACTAAGTAGGAATCCATCTATAATAGTACTTACATTGAATTGAACCCCCCATTAAAAACTTGAAAAGTTTGGCATTTTGAAAAACTAACTTGCTAAAATATATTTCGGGGTCCCATTAGTGGACACAGAAAATTTCCTGAGTTACACTGTTACTTGTGGACTGTCGTTCGGTGAATTATATATAGTTGGTATGATTTGAGTGCTCATCAGAGTGAAGTGAGAATATAAGCTGAAATTTTCAATATTGCTTGTGTGGATCAGGATAGGATTCTCCTCCACCAACCTGCTCTGGTTGTTACTTCCTTGTGCACACAGTCTACTGTTCAAGATTGGTGTCCTTCAGAGAGAAAGAGAAAGTTTTTTTTTTCTTTTTTTTTTTTTTTTTTTGTGACAAATTTTTCTGTAGGAATCAAATTATAGTTAGATGACATGACACCATTGAAAAAAAAAATTGTTTTGATAGTTAATACTGTTAATAGCCATATTTCTGCTTTGATTGTTGCTTTTAACAACTTCATTAACAAAGCACAGTCTCATTACTTCAAGTCTAAACTTCCTGGAGATTTTCATGAAACTGGATGCATCATCTGAATGGGCATATCGTAGTAAGTACAATGTGAAGAGCTAAGCACAATACAACCAGCATTTAGTAACGACCTTATATTCAAGTGTCAATACTGAACAACAGTTGTTCATGCACAGAATAATTCCAGCATAAAATAAGTTATTAATCAGAGGTAAAATTGTATACTTGAATTTATTAACAAAAGAGACTTCTTTAGTTTTCATGCATTAAGAAAAAAAAATTATTCAAAGTTATTGTTACTCTGAAAAATTTGAATCTTTTTATTCAAGTATTTTGCATGGTGTGCTTTTTCATATTATTGTTTTAGTGAAATAGGAATTTAATTTCCCTTATGATATTAGGAGTGGCCTAACTGCTAATCGCTTGAAAAATGGAATCAGCAAACTGAGTGACAGAATCTTGCTGAGAATGTTTGTGATAACTTCACCTTAATGTCGTTAAGGAAAGAAGGCATAATTCTACTTCTTAGCCCCAAGGTATGGGTAAAATAGTAGGGCAGATGGAGCCTTTTTGCTCCCTCTCTCTCTCTCGCCTCTTTGCTCCCTCTCTCTCTCTCGCCTCTTTGCTCCCTCTCTCTCTTGCCTCTTTGCTCCCTCTCTCTCTCGCCTCTTTGCTCCCTCTCTCTCTCTCGCCTCTTTGCTCCCTCTCTCTCTCTCGCCTCTTTGCTCCCTCTCTCTCTCTCGCCTCTTTGCTCCCTCTCTCTCTCTCGCCTCTTTGCTCCCTCTCTCTCTCTCGCCTCTTTGCTCCCTCTCTCTCTCTCGCCTCTTTGCTCCCTCTCTCTCTCCTCTTTGCTCCCTCTCTCTCTCTCGCCTCTTTGCTCCCTCTCTCTCTCTCGCCTCTTTGCTCCCTCTCTCTCTCTCGCCTCTTTGCTCCCTCTCTCTCTCTCGCCTCTTTGCTCCCTCTCTCTCTCTCGCCTCTTTGCTCCCTCTCTCTCTCTCGCCTCTTTGCTCCCTCTCTCTCTCTCGCCTCTTTGCTCCCTCTCTCTCTCTCGCCTCTTTGCTCCCTCTCTCTCTCTCGCCTCTTTGCTCCCTCTCTCTCTCTCGCCTCTTTGCTCCCTCTCTCTCTCTCGCCTCTTTGCTCCCTCTCTCTCTCTCGCCTCTTTGCTCCCTCTCTCTCTCTCTCGCCTCTTTGCTCCCTCTCTCTCGCCTCTTTGCTCCCTCTCTCTCGCCTCTTTGCTCCCTCTCTCTCTCTCGCCTCTTTGCTCCCTCTCTCTCGCCTCTTTGCTCCCTCTCTCTCGCCTCTTTGCTCCCTCTCTCTCTCTCGCCTCTTTGCTCCCTCTCTCTCTCTCGCCTCTTTGCTCCCTCTCTCTCTCTCGCCTCTTTGCTCCCTCTCTCTCTCTCGCCTCTTTGCTCCCTCTCTCTCTCTCGCCTCTTTGCTCCCTCTCTCTCTCTCGCCTCTTTGCTCCCTCTCTCTCTCTCGCCTCTTTGCTCCCTCTCTCTCTCTCGCCTCTTTGCTCCCTCTCTCTCTCTCGCCTCTTTGCTCCCTCTCTCTCTCTCGCCTCTTTGCTCCCTCTCTCTCTCTCTCGCCTCTTTGCTCCCTCTCTCTCGCCTCTTTGCTCCCTCTCTCTCGCCTCTTTGCTCCCTCTCTCTCTCTCGCCTCTTTGCTCCCTCCCTCTCTCTCTCTCGCCTCTTTCCTCCCTCCCCTCTCTCTCTCGCCTCTTTCCTCCATCCCTCTCTCTCTCTCGCCTCTTTCCTCCATCCCTCTCTCTCTCTCGCCTCTTTCCTCCTTCCCTCTCTCTCTCTCTCGCCTCTTTCCTCCTTCCCTCTCTCTCTCTCTCGCCTCTTTCCTCCCTTCCTCTCTCTCTCTCTCGCCTCTTTCCTCCCTCCCTCTCTCTCTCTCTCTCTCGCCTCTTTCCTCCCTCCCTCTCTCGCCTCTTTCCTCCTTCCCTCTCTCTCTCGCCTCTTTCCTCCTTCCCTCTCTCTCTCTCTCGCCTCTTTCCTCCTTCCCTCTCTCTCTCTCTCGCCTCTTTCCTCCCTTCCTCTCTCTCTCTCTCGCCTCTTTCCTCCCTCCCTCTCTCTCTCTCTCTCTCGCCTCTTTCCTCCCTCCCTCTCGCTCTCGCCTCTTTCCTCCCTCCCTCTCTCTCTCTCTCGCCTCTTTCCTCCCTCGCTCTCGCCTCTTTCCTCCCTCTCTCTTTCTCTCTCTCGCCTCTTTCCTCCCTCGCTCTCGCCTCTTTCCTCCCTCTCTCTCTCTCGCCCCCTCTCTCTTTCTTCTTTCTCATATGTAAGAAAAATTTGAATTAATTTTTGATCATTCAATAGTTTTCTTTACATAGATGCTCAAAAAAACTGAATAAAATGAGTCAATTCATGTTCATAGTGATGAATAAAATTATATATAAGACAGAAAATGATACAAATTATCAAAAGCATGAAGAAATTTTGTTGCAGAATGAAATTTTGTGATAATGATAATGTGATTAACATTGAAATAGTTTAAGCAGCAGCACAGCTGTAACTAC
>CAUOPZ010000454.1:17500-65000 GCA_963457665.1 Thysanoteuthis rhombus
CAATATATATGCATATATATACATATATACATATTTATATATATACATACATATATGTGTATACATATATATATATATATATTTATACATATATATGTACATATACATATATACATTTATATATATATATGTACATACACATATATATCTATATATATGCTTATACATATATATGTATATATACATATATATATATATATACATACATATATACACATATTTGTATATACAGATACATATATACATATATATATAGATATATATATATACATGTATATATGTATACTCTTATATTTACATACACATATATATACATATGTATATATATACATATATACATACATATGTATATCTATATGCATATGTATATATGCATATATACATAAGTATATATATGTATAAATACATACATGCACATATATATGTGCATGATATGTACATATAAATATATATAAGACATATATATATACATTCATACATATTTACCTTCAATACATAGGGAAGGCCGAGCGGCAATTTGATATTAGGCTCAACAAGTATAGACATGGGATTAAGTCACAAAACAATCACAGCCCACTTCCTTTAGAACTACACTTTCGCACACTTCGCCACAATTTTGCCATGAACAACTTAATCACACAGTACCCTAATACACAAAACTCATACCAATAATATCTTCCCACCCATATCCAAGATCCATTTAATAATGCAAGTATCAAAGTCACCCAGAACCATTGGATAAATTTTACCTTAGCCAATTATAACCCCTGTCCAAATCACAACCAACAGATTTTCAATAAATTATAAGGTTGATATCTATGTAGCTCATCCGCCTCACCATGCCACCATTTACACTATCCCTAACATACCAAAAAATCTAACTCCACATCACCAACAAAGAATAACTACCACTGCTTAACGAAAGACCAGATACCTAAATGGATATTCCCTCACTAAACAGGAGGCCTCCAGCAGCCCTGACAACATAATTTACCCACAATGCATAGCTCCTGATAGTGGACTCTGCTTCCACATGGGAATTTTTAATACATACTCACACTGCACACACCACTGATTATGGGAAGAAACTCGAAACATGTCTGGACAATTTACATATAAGGATTAATAAACATAAACTCTAAACACCTTACTCCCAAATCTGTCTCACTCTCTACAGTACACATTATATATATACAATATATGTATATATATGTACAATATGAATTTATATATAGATGTATATATACAATATATATATAAGATAAATATATGTATATATGTATATATATATATATACATATATATATATATATATATATTTATATATGTATATATACATATTTATATATGTATATATATATATATATCTATACGTACTCATATATATATGTATATATATGAATAGACATATGTGTATGTATATATGAATATACATATATACACATATGAATATACCAATATACATTTATACACGCACATATATATATATATATATACATACACAAATATATATGTATATATATATACATATATATACACATATACATGTATATATACATAAATATACACGCACGTCTATATATATGCATACATATATACACACATATATATATATATATATAAAAACACATATATATATATACACACATATATAAATATATATACACATACATATATATATAATATATATATATGCCAATATACATATATTCATATATATATATAAATATATGATATATGTATATATATATATATATATAATATATGTATGTCAATATATATGTGTGTATATATATATATATATATATATATATATATATATTATGATATATAAATGCATATATTGCATAAATATATGAATGGTAATATGTATATATATATGTATATCCATATATCATATATATATATATATATATATATATATATATACCTACATCTTATATATCTATATATATATATATATATATATATATATATATATATATTTATATCTATATTATATTTATTCATATTTTTTATTTATATTTGCATTTGAATTATATATGTGTTAATATAAATATATGGTACATATCCGTATTGACATATATATATATTTTTCAATACATATACATAAGTCAATATATATATATATATATATATATAGAGAGAGAAATGTATATATATGCACATAAAATGTGTATATATAAATGTCAATATATATACATATGTTTACAAATATACTTGCATATAGGTCAATATATTCATCTATATATGTATATATATCATATATATAAATGTTAATATATATATATATAATATATGTCAAAATACATATATATATAATATATATATATATATATGTCCATATATACACATATATATATATATGTCACTATATATATATATTTATACATTAATATAGGTCAACATCAATAATGTGTATTGTAGAGAGTGAGATGGTCTCGGGCGTAAAGTCTCTAGTGGTAAGTTATATTAATCCTTAGATGTAAATTGTCCAGACCACTCTCGGCATTCTTCACATCTTCAGTGGTCTGTGCTGTGTGGGTATATATATATATATATATATATATATATATATATATATATATAAATGTCAATATATATATATGTCAATATATATATATGTCAATATAAGTCAAAATATAATGTAATATGTATATATGTCAATATATATGTATATATGTATATTTATATATATATGATATATACATATATGTCAATATCGAATATATATATATATATAGAATATATATATAAATATGTATATAATATATATGTGTGAATATAAATGTATATTATTAAATATACATGCATGGTAATATGTATATATATATATATATATATATATATATATATATATATATATATATATATATATATATATATATATATATATATATATATTTTATATATATATATTGTCTCAAATTATATATGTGTATAATTGTATCATGTTCATTCATATTTTTATTTTTTAAATCTATATTTTTATTTCAAACTATACATATATGTGTTAATATATATATCATTTAAATACATGTCAAGATATGTACATATACGTATTATATATGTTGATAAATATATATATATTGAAATATATATATATATGCATTTCAATATATATATATGTCAATATATATATATATATATAAATGTTAATATGTATATACATATGTTAATATTTATATATATATTCATATATATATGTCAATCCATATATATGTATATAATATATATATATATATATATATATAAATATATAAATGTCAATTCATGCATACATATGTTAATAAATAAATACATATATATATATATATATATATATATATATATATATGTCAATATAAATATATATATAAATTCATATAAATATATATATGCATTTATGTACATATCTATATGTGTGTGTGTGTGCATATATATGTATATATATATAATGTGTCTATATATATATATACATATATATATATATATATATATATTTATATGTTCATATATATAAAAATATTTTATATATATGCATATATTATATATATATATTATAAGACATAAATTTATATCATATATATATGTTAATATATATATATATATCTATCTATCTATCTATATATATGTATATATATATATATATATATATATATATATATATATATATATATATATATATACACATACATATAATATACATACACATGTCCATGTATATATATATTCACATATACACATGTCTATGTATATATATATATGTGCATGTGTGTGCATATGTATTGATATTTGTATATTCATACATCCATATGTATACTATTTCTTGGATGACAAACCCTTTCTGACATTTTTAGCAACCCTTTTCCAGACCTGTCACCATCAGAAACCTTACAAATAAACTTTCAAGGACTACATATCCAACATTTAAACTGTAAATTTCTGATAAAATCAGATTCTGTTTTTATTATAACTGTTATAACCTCTAGGTTGCAAGGTTCATGTGCTTTTTTTTTTTTATATAATTATTCCCATGCTTTTGTAGATGTTCACTTTCAACCATTTTCCCCCTTCGCCTGTTTCAATCTCGGCAACTAGGATTAGCTGCACATACATCACCATTAACTAAAGCACTGAAACTACTAAGCTAATAATATTAATCACAACTGGAAAGGAAGTCATAAACTTCTATATATTTACCTACAAGATAAACAGGTTTCTTGATTAATATTCATTCTCGACTTGGCTTCTTTCCTTAATCAAAGTCCAAATCATGGAATCTATTAGGTACTATATTATAAATGATGACTACATCATAACAATAATAGTTTGAAAATTTTTGTTGAAATAATCTGATTATTGATAGACTACATATGAAATGTAGGTACATGCCACTAAAATAACCATTTTGTGCCATTGCATTAATATTTTTTTTGTCTTTTTTTTGAAAATTTGACATAAAAATAGATTAATATATATATGGTGGCAAAATCACACTTCGCAAAAAAAGTTTGTTTAATTTTTCCACAGCATTAATATTTTTTCACCTACTTGATGTTATATTATTTTTGTTCAGTGTTTTTTGAGTTTTTAATTATATTAGCACATTGAGCAGATATGCATTTTTCTTACTTGTCCAGAATATAGACCAGGTAAGACAATTTACAGTTTCCAGATACTGCAATTTTTTGTGGTGGGGGCAATATGGCATTGCAGTTTAATGTAGAGGTTTTGTCCCACATTGTTTCAGACATATTTCTTAGAATTTCTGTGGTGGAAATTAAAAACTACCATTGCGATTATGATAGGTTTGCTACTTCCCTTGGTGCCGTAATTGACTTTAACCTTAACCATAAACCTAACCCCGACTCTATAAACACTAACCCTAATTTGTATCTTTTGCAGTTAAATTTGATAGAATATAGTTTGAAATGTTCAAGTTTTCTGCTTTTCGGCAATTTTCTGTAATTGACTTTTATCCTTATTTTTGTAGTTGAATGTATAGAAATATATTTGATATACTCTGATATAAGAATCTGATGTGAAAAAAAAATGGTCGTGGAAGTTTACGCCGCTTCAATATATTAGGTACTTTTACCTGGCGTAGCGAGTGACCTAGTTCACGTTGCTTCAATGTATACCAATCAAAATAACCCTATAAATTTTGCATATTTTTTCCCATTGTATGAGGAAGGTTCATTGAATATTATAATTTTAAAAAATCCCGTTCATTTAAGTGAAAATCCAAGAAACTGGTTTTATTTTGGAGTACTACTCGTGTTTAATGAACATCATGGCAGCGACCATGCCGTCGGCAGTCAGGAGAGTACTATATACGACGAGGAAATATTTTTCATCAATGTCTTACTCCAAAAATGGTAAGCAAAATCCAACAGTTAATGCACAGATTTCAATTTTATGTTAGGCTTCTTTTTAAAATTATATAGTAGTTGATGGATTGCCCCTCAACGTCAAGTTTGATCATGACCTTTTTAGGCTTTTCCTTGGATCGAAAACCAATTTGAAGAATATTTTTATACCTTTTGTTCTGTTTCTTTTGATAGGACGTTGTTAATTTGCAAACTCTTCGGCTACCTTTTTATGGAAATACGAAAATTAAAAAAGGCATTTTCATAACTAAGAATTCCAAAACGTTTCGTGAGAATGAGAATCACCGGAAAAAAGTAAAATTAAAATGAAAAATACGTTTTATTTTTTCAAATTCATTTTTTTTTTTTCACACCGATGGTAAATAGATCTATGTTATCCAAATTGACTACTTATTTTCCCATTTTGGAATCGGAACATTGATCAAAAATAAAACAAAGTTTTCAATCGTGCAAATCAGTTACCGAGCTTGTCATTATCCGTCATTCAAATCGTGCGCTCGTACGTTAGATTAAGCATGCGGGGAAAAAAAAAGATCAGATACCCTCAACTCCTTTTGCATAATGTAAGTTTTGGCCAAGATTTGTGAAATCGAAATTTACGAAGTTGTTATAAAAACATTTTTTTCATATGAGCACGAAGCAGAATGAACTGCTTTGAGGATGGAACTCACACTAAATTGATCCATTTGTCCTTGCTACCTGTAATTTTAACAGTTGTTTTTATCGTGTTTGATTTCCTGGGAAAACAATTTTTTTAGAAATAAGGTTATCGGATATTTCAAGTTAGCAGATTTGGATTTTTGGAGAAAAATAAATTGGAGTATATTATTCAGACATTTTGAATGGGCTGGGGCGCTTAAAAAAATTGAACATAATAATTTTGAATTTTTAAAAAATAAAAAAAAAGTACTTTCAAAAGCGTCTTATCAACAAATTTCCCTACAAAATAGTGTTTGTTTTATAAAAATTGGTTCATTAATCAGGGAGGTGAGCTCACTGAAATTTGTAAAATATTGTTTTGAAAAAATCAAGGTTAAAGTTTTTATAAATAAAAAAATCTCATACATGATATTACATTTATTTATATTTTGCGTACAATATCCATATTATATATATATATATACAATATTTACATGATAGAAACTAATTTTTTAATAAAAAATATTTTTGTATATATATTGAATCTGACCTTAGTTTTTTGACTTTTGAGAAAAAGAAAATATTTTTGGCTCAATGTATGTACAATGTAAAACTGGATCCCAACTATTTTTGCAGTACCTGACATTCTATTTTCACCATGAATATCTCCGAAACTGGATCCTGACTTTCTGATCTCAAATATGGCCTCTTTTTTTTCCTGACGAAACTCTGGGTTAGTGATAGTATTTAGGGTTAGTGTTATGTAAGTCAATTGTTGAACAAATGAAAGCATAAAAGTTCATTATCGCAATGGTAGTTATGCCACTGCAATTCTAAGAGATAATGTTTGGAACAGAGCGCCATTGTTAGTGTTTCAACCTCATCCATTTATTCTCAATGTTCAAAGTATGTAAAAATTGTGGTCAAACTGTGATAAATACAAAAAACATCCGTCAGCAAGTCAGGTTCCAGTTTAGGATGTAGTGCCCCCTATACTTCTAGTTAGGAGTTAAATACGAAACTCTTCTTTTAGCTAGATATCCAAAACGTCACTTCCTCTGACGACCCCCTATAAAACCCCTGGACGCACGTGGTCCAATGCTCATTAACGCCAGTATTCCTGGCTGGCTACGCTGCTGGTCCTGGCTTTTGCGGCCGGCCACTCTCTTTCCCTCTCTCTAAGATCGTTATCATTTCGTGGACCCACTGACCGATCCGAACTTAACCATTCTTCCTCCATGACCTATCTCTGTACTAACTTTGCCCATTTCATTTCACTCATATCGAGCTTCACACATACGCGCAGCCAACCATGTATGCAACCGTGTCTTCACCACGTGCTACAAACGCATATCACCTCTCACTCTTGTGAAAAAAATTGCAAAGTCCTTTTACTATCCGATAGTCACAATGATCTTTCCTGAACTTCTTTATTTCGGGAAACACACATGGATAAAACTCCATGTTCTCTGTCTTTCATGGTCTGTTCGTCGAGAGTCTATCAGCATCATAGACCCCAAGTTAACTCACTTACTTGGCAGTAAGGCTCGCACCCTGAACCCGGTTTCCACGTATTATACTGGAGCTATCCAACAATACAGAATCCAAGCAGTTCATACAACTCCGACGCCAGTACTATCAAGACAAGAAAACTCCCACCTTTCGCTATCTCTTCTAACATTACTTCTCACGATCGATTGTATTTATGTTATCCTTACATGTACTTCATCTTCATTCTAGTATTAAACGTCTCTTGTCTAGCCATAATACTTGCATGTCTTCTTTTCACTTTGTTTTATCAATGCGCGTCCAACATCATACTTGGCGCGCATTCCTTCTTCTTCGTACAGCTTCCTTCCTTCAACATCTACAGAGCTGCATGCACGCTACAGTCAAACCACGACAAGGACCAAATTTCCTCGTCTCTCCAACATTCATCAAACTGTTCTTTTCAACCAAAGTAATCACCCGCGAAAGGATATATTTATATTGAACATGGTATCACTGAGAGGGACACAGTGTAAAGGTCCAGTTTTACTTAATAATGACTTTGTAAATCCATCACCAACTTTATAGCCAACACACTTATTTTGCCTGAAAAAATTTCTTGAAAATAAAAAAGTCTCCAAGAAACTAAGGTTAGGTTCTGAGCAGGCCATTCTGGTCTACAGTAAGGGAGAGCAAAGTCACAAAATATCAGTCAGTGGGATTTTGAATGACAGGAAGGAATCGGGACTCAAACAGTATCCCGGGGAAAATGTATTTGGGATGCCTCTATGATGGAAGAAAGTGTTTTTTCAATTGTCACTTTAGAAAATAGGGAACTGAACCAGAGTGGGGATATAAAGAGTTGAAGTATACAGTTCCATGCATATACATGTATATGTATATAAATGTATACTCTTTTCATTTCCTTCTTCTGAATATATTTGTCTGCACAGAAACGGCCCCTTCCACTTCTCCTTTCCTCTGTGTATATTTGTCTATCTTGTAGAAATAAATGGGAAAAACAGTAGTATATGTTGATAGTATGGTATCCTATGTACCAAGAAAATATTTCCGTGGGAATTTCATGCCTGAATCAATTACTTTGTTGAAATAGCTTCTTTCACGTATCAAAAATATTGACCGTGTTAGGCGTTTTGGCATCCCTCTCAAAACCCGCAGTGGGCTAAAGCACTGAATTTAAGGATATGCTAATATCTTCAGAAATATAGACGTCAGAATAGCAGTTGATGGCTTGCTACAAGCACACTGATGGTAAAATTTGATAAAATTGTAGAATATAGTCAATTTTTTTACCAGTGTATTTGGTATGTGATTGACTTGTGCACTTTACTTCTTTAATACCATGTCTATGGTGCCATATTTCCGGAGCACACGCATCATGAACAAGACCGAATTTCGTCATCACCACAGAAATTTTTACTATTGATCAGCTTTGTAAATGTCCCTACTTTTTTATAAAAAAGCTCAGTCATTATTTTTGGCAATTGATAACATTGATTTTAAGAAGACACTCCCTAGTATGAAAATACACTTAATGGAACGGTAGTTGTAGTTAACCAAGAACATAATGCAGAAGCATTGAGAGGCCCTTTGGTAATTACTGATAAACTATTTTCATCATGAATTGAATTTATTTATTATAGCAAGTCAATTATCTCATTGAAACCTATCAAGTTCAGAAACTACCTCATCAATGCTAATGTAGATATCTTTACAAAATTTGAGATGGATCATGGCTCGGTGCAAATTATTGTGCAAATGAAACTGAAGCTACCAATCCATACCATCCATCGAATGGTAATCATGCTTGTACAGATATAGCTGCTAGATCTGAATGTTCTATTGATGTATGTTATTTGGATGACAACAGATCAAGAACAAGATGTACTAGCTAAATCGAATGAGGCTTTACTTTGAGAATCTGCTGACGACAAAGAAGAGAATAATGATAATGCAGAATTTCATGCAGAGCTAGTATTGAAAGTCTCTATTGGCTTAAATCTAAATAAAAAAAACTTGTGCTGCGACAAACTCATTACTTCTATAAGAAGGTAAAGTAGCATGACCAAAAGTGAGGTGGTTGTTTCTTTTTTCCTCCAGCAGATTATGTTGCTTTATATTCTGTTTTGATGCTAAGCCATGAGATAATAATTACTTGATATTGATCCTTATGAATGAGCCTTAAAGATGTAGATAAGTGTTGGCAAAAGAAACTAGGTTTTCTGTCCACATGAACTGTGCACTTGTTTTGCAGTTCTTCATGACCAAGAAAATACATTGAGGGATTTGGAATTGGTGAATTAGTTATAAAGGTGATTATATTCTCCTGCTACACTAAGGCAAGTGTATGGAAGGAAAATAGGTTTGACTAGGATAACTATCTGAAACAAGTCAAGTGTCTTCTGCATATCATTAGAGGTTGTAGTCAAAGTAATTTTAATGAATACCTTCTTTGCTCACAACTTATATCACTATGCAAGGCTGATACCAGTTCATTTAGCTATGATGGAAGGGTTGAAAGGAAGTGACCTTGACAACACTTTTTGTTGACCAAAACCCAGAGCAAAAAATTAAAGAAATTAAGTATATAGGAGATGTTAGTGGCATTACCCAAAAAGATGATTCCCATGAAAGGTTTTTCCCCACTGCCTGATATTTATTTCAGCTTGTGAATGAATTTACAAGTCAATATGACTATAACATCGGGTATGATAGATCAGCACTATCAGGTGAGTGTTGATATATGGCTTGCAGAATTTAAAAAATATTGAAGCTCATTGTGAAGGCAATCCTTCCATTGATTCATCTTCTCTTGAAGATATTGTCTCTTCAAAAGTAATCCTTGAAGAGTTTCAATCTAATATTCCTAATAGGGATATAAAAGGTCAAAGTAGATATAAAGAATTTGTAGAGAATAGATTGATATGTCAATATGGGATAATTCATTAGAATTGGGAGCAAATTCATCAAATTATGAGAAAAATGTCAGTTATTTGCTCAATTTCTTGTAATTCAGCATTCACAACTATAACCTTTGCCTAAACTTCCAAGATCTATTGGAGTATATGAAGTGGCAGTTACATAAGTGTTTTCTTCTGATGTCACTCTTATCATGCCTAGGGATTAAACAGTTTGAAGAAGATAATTGAAGAAGCTGTCTTTCCCAACTCTCAGATTGAGAATATTCAATTCTCAGTTACTTGCAGATCCTGTCTGGTGGAGCAAGTGCCTTGCAATTCATCTTCAAACATGAACTCTGAGTCTCCTTTTTGCTTCATGACTGGTTAATATTCATGTTGATGAGCGCATGCAAAAGATTATAATTTTTGATGGCATGGCAGTCTTGCAGTGCATGAAAAAAATCCGTCCATGGAGAGATTTCATGACCTTGCTCAACCATTTGTCAAATGAATTATACAGATGATGATACATTATTCCCAAGGTTGTATTCTGTTTAATGGATCCATTGAAAATTCATTAAAAGCTGATTGTATTGGTGTACAGCATTGCTATTTGAATGCAAAAGCAATTCTGTGGTACTTTCAAATACCTTCTAAAAAAAAAATTCTTTATTAAAGAAAAATTTTTGCTCCTTATGTACCCATTCATCAAACATTTTTTAGGTATACTAAACAAAACATGATGGCAATGGGCAGGTTTGTAATATTGGATCAAAATGAAACTATTCTTTGTTACAAAATAGAATTAGCTATTTGATTAGCGCTCTTCTTACTTTAGACACTCCCCAGTTAAGGTTCTTGAAAAATAATGACTTTAACTGTAACAACGTTGAGCAAAACAGATTTTACCATAGGAACAATTACATAAATAGAGCCATTTTTTCCAAAAAATGGCCGAAACACACCAAATGTGTTTAGTTTAGTGTTTTTTTGTACTGCTAAAAGATAAATGTGTACAAAAATCTCATTCATCTTGAAGATCTATTTCAAAAGTCTTACACAAAGGAAATTTACCTAATTAATAGAAGTCAAAACTTATATGCCCAGTCATAAAGAAGTGAATTTCAAAACTTAAGAGTCTTCATTGTCTTAGTTGCTATGCTAATTTCTTTATCCTACTTCTTCTCCAGATGACAAATTGGGTGATTTTATGGAAATAAGTTTTGAAATTCAATTTTGCAGTGTGCAAATTTTGCGATTACAACTTATAAAAATAAAAGAATATTGCTTTTAACTTCTTTTACAACATATACTAATGTAATGTCTCTTCAGAAAAATCAGTTAATCTGCAATTCTTCCTACAATATTTTTATTAGTTTTAGTTTTTCTTCACCCTTGACATCAAAGAATGATGGCTATTGGTGATGTTCAAGTAATTCTGTGATTCTGTTTAATACGCTACTTGAATAAAGATAAAAAAAACCTTTGTGACACTTTAAGTTTTGATTTTTCAAATTTCAGCTCTTTGAATTTTAAGTAACCATAATTTATACATGAGGCTGAAATTGAATTGTTCTCTTAAATCTAACGGTTCCCCTAAAAGTAAGGGAATTAACTCTTGTGAAAATATGAGAAATTTTAAAAACAATTTAATGAAACAACGTTAATTGAAGAGTGCCTGTATTTTGATTTGACATTACAAACTTGCCTGTTGCCATCATATTTTGTGACTATTGCCAGAAGCGGGGTGGGGGAAAGGTCTAATCTTTTTCCCCAGCCCCACCTCGATTTCGTGAATGTTCTGCCAGAGTCATCAGCAGACCTGGCCCCAAGGAAATAACTTTTCCATGATACTAATTTCACACTTTACACAGACAGTAAAATACTATGATTTGATAGTTGTTGGTTATATAAGTATTCAATTGGAGTCAGACATTAATTAGTTAATTTAATTAGCCTAAATGAATAAATAGATAATGCCTCATTGATTAATTATGCCTGCTTTCATTTTTTTATATCATTTTCAGGAAAATTTAGATGTTTTTGTATTATTTTTGCCTCATTTTTGGATGTAAAACTATAACATTGATGGCTTTTTCAATAATGAAAGTTACAATAAAAGTAAACATTTGAATTACAAAATTGTCGATAAATAAGTTTTCTGATAAAATAAATTGTTTGCTTTGTAGTTTTCTCATAAATTAATTGCGTTTAGTATATTTAAAATAGGTCAGGTAGTCACTCAATAAAAACTGTCACATGATCCTCATCTTTTGGCAGCTTGCTGTGTTGGGGTGATCAATTGTAAAAAAATGGAAAAAAGAGGTTATCAATGAATAATGTACTTAATCACTAAAAATACCTGAATATTCAGAAAAACAAGTGGGTAGATATGATCAATTAATAAATAGGAAAAAAGAGGTGATCAACTAAGAAGATACTTCTCTCTCCTTTTGTTGGGCAGTAATCACTGAAATCAAAAGTGGTCTTGATGCAAATTTTCAGCTCTATAGGTTGATTGGTATCATCTCAAGATATTTCAGACTGCCGGGCAAAAAGTAGTAACTAATCTAGCTGAAAGTTTCATTACAGATTGAACCCCCCGGGTGGTAAAAATGTTCCCAGTAGGTGTCTAGTGGAGTTCTAATGCAAATTTTCAGCCTTAAGGGTTGATTGAAGACAATGTGGCAGATTTTTGAAAAAAGATTTTCCAAGGTTGAGGATGTTTGCTGCTGGCAACACTGCTGGATCCTTGATACATGGTTCATATCTTTTCAGCAAAGTACACACTGAACTATGTAAAATAGTGAAACAAGCCAATGTATCCCAAGTCTGAACAACAATAAGTCACCACTTGAGACCAAAGATCAGATCCTAAATGAATAAGGGTGGTCTTGTTGACAGAATATTTGCAAACATTCCTGGGGCTCGGTCATTCGCTAGGAAAGAGAATGAGGACATCATTGAGGAGCTGAACTGTTACCTCTGAGAGTCACTGATACATAGAATGCATTTAAAAAAATAAATAAGTGCACTGTGGTGACAGATTGCAGATCTACTCCCTCAGACAATGCAGACACACAATAATGTTGAATAAATGGCCATTCAAGTTCAGCTATTTTGTATCTCATTTGTATTTCATCAGATGCAAAATAAAAAATATCAGCATTATATATTGGTCATCGGCTGGTCTGCTCTCTAAAATATTGGCATCAGCAATTGAAAACCCATACTGGTCAACCACTAAAACGCAGAATATAAGCAATGTTATTTTACATCCATATATATGCAAGGATTGCCTCATTTTTGGAGTATGTTAGGAATAAAGATTTTCTGAATATATTTTTTCGCCAAACCCTGGAGCATCAAAAAAAATAAATAAAAACATCTTTTGCGAGTATTCACAAAGTAAGAAAACTTAACCATGTCATAGTGAAGGATCTCTTATCGTTTACTAGATAGAAGCATTTATCTTCTTAATTGCATGGCACATCCTTGGTTATTGGATCATTATAGCATGGGGATTTTAAATTTTCACAGTGGAATATACTATGTATTAAACTGAAACAAGTATTGGTATTTAAAGAAAGTAGTTAAGGTTTTAAGACTCATTATTAGCGTGCCAGAGGCCAGTTTCATCTTCTTCATTGTTATTACAGAGTTCTTTGTTACCAACACACTTACAGTTCTGCACATCACAGCAACTAAGCTTGAACATTTGCACATCGTCTTTTGAAACAGGAGCACTTCACTTTCTGGTGTACAATTCTTGAGTGTAATTGTGACCTGTCATCACCTATCCAAAACGAGGTGGATCAATCAAATTAGGGTGCTATCGATAAGCTCATTTCTACCCTATGAACTGGAAATGTATGGTGTTAGAGCTGATCTTTTTGGTGGAAGATTTTTGCTTTGTGTATCTTTTGGGGGGAATTTTCACTAACGGAGCAGATCGATATTTGAAATCTTTGTTCTAGGGTGGTAGACTTGATAAATGAATCTCTCAATCAATTATTCATCATCCTTTGAAAATTCTTGTTGGTATCCAAGTCTTCCCAAACAATCTAAGATTTCTTTGTCTGAAATTTTGTAGGTTTTCCAGAAAGATGAGTTTTCTTTTTGGCCAGACAACCAGTAACATAGCAGCCTGAAAGAGTATAAAGACCTAATAATGCCCTCACATTTTCTAAACCACTTTTTTGTCAATTCTGATGTATCCCTTTAGATAACTTTATGAAAAACTAAATAGATCTAAATGAACGTCTTAGTAAGTACGCATTCTGTCCATTTGTTCTATTTGATTGGATTTTATTATAATTGAGTTCAGGCACACTAATGAGTGTGCAAGTGCAACCAGTGCATGCAAGTTAAAATGCATTCAACTGTGAATAGACTTGGGATGCATTTGTTCATGTGTGTGAAAATTTGCACTAAATGGTGCAAAAAGTTGAAATTTCTATTTAGTTAAAAACCCAGATTGATCGTTACCATCAAAGTGCACTTACCAATATATGTGAAATATAATTGAATTCTTTTTAGCGGCATGTCTCAGAATTCAATAACTACAATCCAGGACCTAGTAAAGATTTACATTAAAATGAACCAAAAATTAGTTATAACTAACCTTCAATACTTCTGCTTTGTGACTAATATTGCCAGATCTCCTTTATAAGCTAAGGAATTGAGACCATGTAATTTGCCTAATCCTGAATCATGTGTCCTAATAGATGGTTATGTCCTTACTACTACATGCATAACTATAATCTTCTATGATCAAGCCTCAATGATAACATGTTTCAATAGCTTGGATCATCTTTGATATTTATGGAAAATTGCTGACTTTCTATTCCTTCTATAAAACTTTACAACCATGTGAAATGTTAACAAATTTGATAACTTGTCATTTGAACATCAATTAATTAATCAATTAATTTTAGGGCTGCTATATATATTAGCCCCCTAAAATATAAATTACCAGAATTGATCTAAGGAGATAGATCCTGGTAAGTAACGTGTTCACTGCTTAAGCACAAAACAAGGTTAGTACACAGTTATTTAGATTGTTAATGAAATGCGGAAATAAAAACAAACAAAGAGGTTAACTACAGTGCCAGGTTTAATTCATGGGTGAATTAAAATAAATGAGGACCGGAGTTTCTGCCAACACGGATATGTAGATGTAGAGATAGGAAGGATGAAGGGAAAGGAGTGTCACTGAGTAAATGTGAGATAGAGTCTATAAAATGTCCGTCAGTTTGGTCATCCTAGTTGTAGCCACTATGAAGTTATCCTAGGAAGTCTGACCTAACTACGATGAGTGCTCAACTTAAATAGGATGTGTTTTTGAGTTGAATATGTGATGATGCGTGTGTAAGAAGATAGTGTGTATAAAAACTATACTATCCTAACTAAAGAGAGAGAAAGAAGAGACAAGATTACTTCAAGGCTGTCGGAACACAGAAAAAAGAGTTTTACCACCACAGTTTAAATATCGTAAAGATAACAATCAGCCATCTGATTGGTAGCTCTGTGTGACGTCAAAGAGGAAGCGACAAGGAATTAACCATTTCTACAGAGATGTAGGGCCAAAAGTAGATCCTTTCCAATGGGCAGATAACTCCGTATATATATCTGATTTTATTTAGCTGGAAAAAGGTTGGCACTACATAATAATGTATTATTCTTCTATGAAAAATGCTTTCCCGATTTGAAATGATTTGCTATAAATTCCTTATTGCTTTCTCTTTCATGGGAATGTATTGAAAATTCAGTATATGTTTTTAAAGTCATGATTTCTTCACAAAACAGCTTTTCTGTTTTCTACTATTCCCTCCATTCTTTACCCCCCCCCAGTGAATAAAAGTTGATATTTAGAACATCCAAAGTTGTTTTCATTGTTCTTTGTTTTATCTCATTTGTTTGATTCAGGGTGGTCACCATAGCGGGTATACAAAAAAAAAAAATCCTGACAACTGGACACATAATTTCAAATAATACCCTTCAACCTATCCTTCATTCCAATCGTAGCCATGTTTGTTAAAATTTTTGTAGTTACAGTATTCGATACATTTTTTCTAAATATTTATTAGATGTAGTATTATAATTATTATTTTTAAATTTTTTACCTTCATCTTAAATCTATTAGGTACTTTTTATTATAACTAAAATTAATAGTGATTTTAATACTTTGTCTATTAGAAATGGGAAAATGGTATTCTTATTGATTGTAGCATTGGAATAAAGAGTCATTTGATCTTTTTCCTGGGATTTAACAAAATTTTGGGCCATTTAAGCAGTTTTCAACCAAAATTAACTCTGATCTACCTTTTGTCCAAACTGCACCCCAAACCATGACTCGTGCACTTCCATGTTTCCCCATTTCCTGTAAACAATGCTTCATTTTTCAATTGCCACACATGAATATGTTCAGAATTAGAAAACTGACAGAATTTGCTTTCATTTGTCCATATTATTGATGACTAAAAGTCATCTTCTTTCTCACAAAATTCTTCGACCTAGTTGAATTTGTGAACTGTTGCCACCAAAGATGGCAAAGAGTTCTATCCTTTTTCATATGTCCATGTCTTAGCTTGTTTGTTTGTTTGTTTGTTCCAGTGCTCTTAGCCTTACCATTTTGTCTATTGACTCAAAAATTGGCATCAGTACTCCATTAGACCCCTTCTAAAAATTTTTTTTTTTTTTTTCTTGATATTTGGAAAAGAAGCTCTTTTGACTTTCTGGGGGCATTATTCTGATGGATTTAATAATGACATCTATAACATTCTGGAGAATAGAGATGTCTCTTTACTCTATTTTAGATGTTTTCCAGTGGAAAACGCCAATGCTACATATATAGAATTTATTCTGACCATATTTATTCTTTGATAGAATTTTTTTTACTTTACTTCAACTTTTGAGGCTACTGTTATTCAATTATTGACTGTCATCTATCTTATTCTTTTGTGGAGTCATTGTTTGCTTTTTTGGAACTCATTCATATCCAAGATCTTTATTGCTCTTACACCATATTTAGACATATGGGTTTTGTGGATTTCACAAGAATGCAATTCTTTGTGGATTTGTTGAAAAGAAAGTGGGGAAATATTCCTAAAACAATGGTTTTTGATTTTTTTTTTTTAGATGCTGAAATATTATTCATAAAATAGGAAGAGGAGAACACCACTTATGCAAGGGGAAATCTCTCAGTCTGGGAGTTCCCTGAACCCCCTACCCTTCTTCAGGGGTAGGTAATAAATTTGTGTTGATTTGTTGGCTGAAAGGACATGGGTGCCAAAATTTTGATCAACATAACCATTTTTTGAGGTCTGCTGTTTTTTCTTCTCTGCTCTTGGCACTGGGTGAATTGAGTTTCCACTCTACCTCTGAATTCTTCAAATAAGTTTAAACCAAAGACTGATGTAATAAATCTTGAAACGAAAGTATGCTTTATACATCTGATCTACCGAGAATCTGCCAACCTTTTCTATAAGAGATTTTCTGATCAATTTCTCCAACCAATAAACCATGGCCTTTCGACATCTTTATTCCATTTTGTCTTCATCTTTTACGTGTATTCTGTTGCCAGAGATTTCAACATCAACACCAGCACCAGAGCCTTCATTAGTACTAAGATTATACTGCGTAAGGCCTAATGAAACATCTGATGTAAGGCGGATGAATGTCAATGGAACACACTCCTGTGATAGGTGCCGTTTGAGACACAAGATTTTGATTCCTTATGGGGACCAAACATAAAATTGTTGATCGGAGGGAAAGCTGATTCAAAGACTGGAACCCAACCAGAGATAGAAATTCCTAGTGACCAAAGGGAACCAAATCCCTGCTGACTGATGAGTAGCTGAACAAGGGAAAAAAAAACAGTAACTGGAGAAAGCTGACTAAAAATACTTATTTGACTCTTGCTGCCTGGAGAGAGAGAACCAAATACCAAATACCCATATTGACCATAGAAAGCAATAACCTGAAACCCAGACCAGTGGTTCTGAGGATGTTAAACAACCAAATGATCAAAATCTTGTGTCCTTTGATAGATCCAAAGGACTTTTGTGTAATTATACTATCTGCTCTATATTTAAAAAGAAAAAAGGAAACAGCAGATGAAGCAAGTCAAAATAGGCAAGGTTTTCGTTTCTTTCTCCCACAATACTGCGTACATAGCGAGTAGAAAAATATTGTTTGTATAAATTTTTTGTTGTTAGATTAAAAAAACAAACTAATTATAGAAATGGCAAATGAACAGGAAATTGATTTGTTGTTTAGTCCCATTGCTAGGGTGTGGCGAATGGATAAAAAAAATATCCATATTCATGGGAAAAGCCTTGAATTTAAGGCCCTGGTCTAGACACTTTGAAAAATGAAGCCCTCCGGAATTAGTCAAGTTAAGCTATGATTATTCTGATTGGGTGGCATCTGAATGAATGACCATCCCAATATCACCAGGCCAGAATTGCTGGAGCGGCTGAATGCACAATACGATGACCTCACCAATCCAGCAGAGGAAGCAGATACCTTGGCTGAGTTGGACTGTATGATGATGAGTCTGACCAAAATGGTGTTTCAAGACTTCAGATTAAGAGTGGGGCCAGCAATACAGATCCAGTTAGCCAAGTATTTCATGGATACACTCTGGAATCAGTTTGTGAAGGAAGATGTAGCAGAGCCAGAGGTGGTATTAGCAGAGGGGAGTTCAGGGGAAGGGTTGCAGGAGAGAGCTGTCAGCAGGGGATGGAAAAGTCCTGAAGGAAGGCTTGTTTTACATGTGACTGTGAGGGACATCCTAAAAAATTGTCATGTTGAGAACTTGGTATGGGAGGCTACAGATGGGGGGGGGCGTGGTCAATATGGGACGGATTTTATAGGACCACCCCAGCAGTGAGGCAACTAAGGTGCTGAGGGCATGAGAGAATGCCCTAGTGAACTTCAAGGGGTAATAGAAAAAGGAATTACCCTTACCTTAAGGGTAAAAAAAACCAACTAGGGCCACCCAGTAGGTATGGGTAGTGGCCCTGGTTCATGCAGTGAGTAGCCAAGGAAGACAAGGGAATGGAGGATAGGAAAAATTGAGGCCCCAAATGATAAAAAGAGGAATTGGGAAAGGACACTTCAAGATTATGCATATTGGAATTGTGGCCGACAAGGTCAATGGAGAAGAGAGTGTGAGAAATATGCATGGTGGAGATGTGTGCGACAGGGCGGGGCGGGGGGTCATTTTAAGAATTTTAAGGAATTGCCCCCTGGGGAAGAAAAGGGCTGAATGGAATAAACAGCCATATGGAAGACTGAGAGAAACTAAGGTAAGAGAGAGATGAAAGACAGAGAGTGTGATGTAAAATGGGCCCCAGAGGGTGGAGGCGCAGAGTTGGTTGGTAAAGGAGAGACGATTTAGGTCCAAAAAAAAGAAGGAAGAGACTGGAGTGTATGAACTTTTGGTCCAGGGGTCTGATTTAGCTTGTCAGGTACAAGTAATGGGAAGAGAGATACAGGGTTGGGGGATATCAATATCTATGGGTATGGAAAAGGAAATTTTCAAGAGGTTCATGTTAAGTGGTGTGAGGTTAAAAATTCAGTGACACAGACTACAAGGCCAGACCCAGACCCAGACCTTTAGAATGAAGAATGTCATGGGCAATCATCCACCCATAAAAAGGAGGTCGTATTGAACCCGATCCATAAACAGACATTGGTTGTGCAGGCCTTCAAGATATGTTGTAGTCTGATATTATCAAAGGATGGAGATTCCTTCTTAGTTTCCCTGTAGTAGTGGTCTAGTGGTTGGTAAGAAGGAATGTGTCCAAATCTGTTTGGAATTCTGAGCTTAGAATAATATCACAAGGCCCCTGGCTTATACCCTTAGGCCTTGTTGGATGTGGCAACATACTTTTCTTCTCTTGATCTTAGGTCAGAATACTGGCAGGTGGCCCTGGATGAAACTGATCTTGAAAAGGCCGCTTTTACGTGTCCTGTTGGACTGGTGAATGCCCTCAGGATCTTCCAGCAACTCATGTAAATAGTACTGGTTGTTGCTGGAAGAATTTTCCGTAGTCTACTTGAATGACATGTTGGTGTTGTTGAGTAGGCCATGATCATCAGAGAGAACATGGGTTGAAAATGAAGTTGTCTAATTCATGTGTGAGGAGACAAAGTATTAAGGTGTGTATAATAGATAAAGTAGGAGTAATCATGGCAATGCCGGGACCAAGCACAGTAGATCTCATTAGAGGACTTTTAGCAATAGTTCCATTCATTTCATCAAAAACTGTATCGTCAACACACAGTCAGCCGACAACAGTTTCACCACACATATGACATAGACAACCTTTTTGATAGAGTGATGTTTTGTTGACTGCTGATAATAAAAGTAAATTAAAAAATTACTATGAAATATTGCGATATTCTACTTAGTAATTCATGAAAATTTGTTTTTTGTCTCCTTTGACTCTGATTTGGACTTTTTCTTTCTAGTAGACAAAAAAAACCCCTCAAGAACTAATTTTTTCAATGTTAATTACTTTTAAAAAAGTGTAGGATGTCGCTGGTTTATTTCTCTATCACCCTCTTCTTCAAATGTTGTGATTTAAGATGTAAAATAAAATCATTTTTTGGAAATATCACTGTTTTTTTTTGTTTGTTTTTTTAACCTCTAAATGATACCAAAAAAGTATTCAACAAAATAGCAGTCTGTGAAAAGCCAGGTCGGCAAAACATAACTCTGTCAAAAGGTTGTCTACGAATCAGCTGCATGGCAAAACGGCTACCAGCCTTCTCAAGGATAGCCACTCCACAAATAACTTTAATTATACTTGGTTTCAATTGACAGCATTTCTTTGATGCTCTGAAGGAGCAGTTGCTGGCAATGTTATGAAGAGATGGATCATGTGGGAATAGATAAAATCTCTGAGCTTATAGGTAGGTAGTACTTCTTGCAGGGCTTGTATAAGGTGGTTGCTATACATGAGAAAGGTCAGGATAGACATGTTGGGTCTAAACAGTGAAAGCCATTGGAAAAATTTGTACACTGTCAGTTTTGTAGACTGGCTAACCAACTGGATAAAAGCTTATCAAGTGGGGGACTAAAGGCCACAAACAGTAGCGAGTTTGATCTTGAATTGAATTTTTGTCAAGTAGTACACAATCGGATGGAAAATGTATATGAAGTTAGGAAACAAGTGTTTAGAACTTAAACTGAGGGGATTTGAGAATGATTAAGAAGGAATTGGTAGCTTTGGGAAAGGACCAGCAGACTTTGATGCATGTAGTAAAGGCTAGTGTATCAATATTAGAATACTAGAATCAAAAAACTGAACAAATATTGATTGGTTAGCACTGTCCAAGACACAGAGCAGGAAAAGTAACAGATAATGACAGCCAAATTATGATAGTTGGTGGGGGCGGGGGGTGTTGGCGATGACTGCATGAAACAATATTTCCAGCTGTCGAGTATCATTGATAGTCAAACAGTGAAATCAGTGTTTGCTGCTCTAGAGCATTTGCAAACCCAGTTAGACCTGCTTGCTCTGGGGCACTTGTCACTGAGTATCGTAATTCATGTTCATCTTAGAGACATTCTGTTGAAGATCCTGGCAAGGTTGTTACTTAACTGACACTTGTCGCTTGACCCTGTGACAGCATCATTGCAGCTTTTCGGGCTGACTGACCCTTATGGAGAACAAGAAATTACTAATATTAGTGTCATTACTCTTGTTGGATAGGGAGAGTACCTTTGGGATTTTTCAGGTGGTGAATCTGCCTATTCCCTGTCCTAATGTGATTAAGGAATGGGGAATAGTAGCTAAATATAAATTAGAAGCTGAGAATATCGCCTTTGATTTAGCAAGCAAGAAATCTGAGTGGTAGCTACTAGTTATGTCTATTTAGTATACACAAATTAGCTCCCCAAAAAGGGTCAACCTGAAAGTATTTATCATCAAGACATGTTAGTTGCTGTTAGAAAGGAAGTTATATAACCTTAGTCTCTCTATGTAGATCTTGGGGAAAATCTTTTTACAGTTGTTTGAATTATATTGGGTAGAATGAAAATGTTTTCCTCTGCTTACTGCATGGTTATCTAGAAATACCCACAAGATTGTGTTTTCTCATAAATTGATTTACCCAAAATGGTACCAGAAGTTGTGGTTATATGTATCCTACTTATAAGTATCCTTTAAACTTCCATTCTTTCAAGATATGTCTTATTTTGAACAGTAAGACTTGATCTTTTTCTGGTATATGGTTAAAAAATATACTTAGTTATTGTGTATGTATCACTTTTTACATAGCCTCTCACCAAAATTTTATTGAAATTTATCGAAAACTTTTAGAGATGTTGTGGGGACAAGTGGATAGAGAAATGTATGAAAAAAATGCAAAATTATCTCTTTGACGAATAGTTGGATCTGCCCCCAAATTCAATCACTTGTGACACCTCCTGTACTTTTAGTTAAAAATCAATTACAAAACCCTTCTTTTGGCTAGGTATCAAAAATGTCACTTCCTATGATAACCCCCTATTAAAGCCCAGAACACATGTGTTGAAATACTCCTTTGCTCTGGCTCTTCTAGCTGATTACTCCCTCTCTCTTTCCTACTCTGTAGTATCGGTATCATTTCACTGGCTCCCAGGACAATCAGAACTTGAGTGTTCTTCCTCCGTGACCGATCGCTCTACTAATGCTGCCCATTTTGGTTCACCAATGTCAAGGCATCTCCTGTATACACAGCTAATTAATCGTGTCCTTATCACTAGCTCTAAATGCGTATACACCTCTAACTCTCATGAATGAAATGGCAATGTTTTTTACTACCCGATAGTCACAATGATCTTCTAATTCTTCTTATTTTGGGGAAACACACATGGACCAAACACCAGGAGTTTTCTCTCTTACATAGTCTGTCTGTTGTGTATTTTCCCAGAGACAGAGAATGGCCCTCAAGTTGCTCATATGTGATCCCCAATACATGGCATACAACTTGGCAGACAGGCATGCACACTGAATCCAATCTCCATAACCATTCCTTGTTACACTCCTAGTCTTATAGCTTCAAAGCAGTTCAGACAACTCTGCATCACACACAAGACTCCAACTATCATGGCACCAAGATCCCACCTTTCACTTAGAAGCTATTTCTCATCTTCTCTCTTCTCTTAACATGATCATATCCGTATTGTCTCATATGTTTTTTCATTTCAGTCCTGTATCATCATAAATATTTGTAATAAATGTACGTCTTATTTGATCATTTAACTACTTGTATATGTCATTTTTACTCCTTATAATCTCTGTGTCAACATTCATACTTGGCGCGCATTCTCTCCATACATCTCCCTTCCTTATTTCAACACATTTCCACTGATGTCTACGTGGGCCCTCAAACACAGCAGGCACCCATTCTTCAACCAGAACTATATACCAACCATCATTTCCATACACTTCTTCCTTACAACATGCTTTACTCTTCAACTAAACTTAATTGAGAACTTTTGGAGATATCATGTAGACAGCCAGGATTGAATACAGATATATGAAATATTAAGATAGAAAAATATCTCTTAAAAATATCCTGGATCCTCTCTAAAATTCAATTACACCCCTTACCTTCCATGTCTTACTCTTCCATGAAATTTCATCGAAATGCTTTGAGAACTTTTGGAGATATCATATTGACTTGTCTTGTTTCTTGTTTTCTTTCAAATACATTCCAGTATTCGCACCTGATGGTCCATATAATATCTCCAACAGTTCTGAATGAATCCCAATGAAAATTTGTGGAAGTGTAAAGCACGATATAAAAAAGAATTGAATTTTGGAGCAGATTCGGGAATTCTTTTCCGATTGAGAGATAATCATCCATTTTTTTTCTTCCGGTATTAACTCATGTCTGTGAACATGATACCTCTGAAAGTTCAATGAGTTTTTGGGATGATTGAATTCCTCCTTGTTTGATATGGGCTGCCTCCTTGATTTTCTTCAGTTTCCAATAGTGTTCCTTATCTATGATATAAATTTCTTCCTAGAAAGAAAAATGTTCACCTTTTACTCTCCAACTATGGTCAGCCATCCCAGATTTTTCTATGATTATGGCTTTATGTTCGTGGGGTCAAACTGTGAGTGGCACGCCAGTTTCCCCAGTATAGAGTTTTCCACATTCACCATATTAACATATCAACTGAATGTATAAGTCAGACAAGTGCAGAGTTGAACTTGATGTGGCTTCCATCATTCAACGGGGACAAGGTATAGAAATCCAGATTTAACAAGGAAATTGAGGAAAAGAAGAAATTGACATTGCCCAAACCCTACATTGTAGCGTGGCTACCATGATTGGAAAATTCTGTTTACCACCATCACATTTGGATATTACATCTGAAGAAGGCTGTAGAATGAATTGGCTGAAAGGTTGTTTACAACACAAACAACAAGGAGTTCAATCATTTGAAAATCTTTAAATATTAATGACCCTTCCCAAAACTATATGTATCTCTGAAGGTTCTCAATAAATTTCAATGGAATTCATTTCTGGTTGAAAGATATATTTTTTTTTCACTACATTTCTGTATTCATCCCTGACAACAAAAGTTCTATATGAATTTCAATGAAATATTGTAGAAGAGTAAGGTATGAATTAGGGAATATGTGATTAAATTTTATGGTGGACCCAGGAATTTAATTGAAAAGTATTTTTCTGTTTATTTTTATTCCTACATTTCTGTATTCGCTCATGTATATCCATACAATATCTCCAAAGGTTCTCTATAAATGACATTGAAATTTTGTGGATATCCACACTTGTCTGTCCCATGATATTCCAAAAATTTCTTCATGAATTTCAATGGGAGTGTGTGCAATAGACAATAGAAGAAGTGATTCAATTTAGGGATGGATCCATATACAATGAATTAGTCATAAATGTAAGATATGTACATTTATGGTCATTCATTTTGAATTTTAAAATGGCTGCCCACAAAGTTCATAGAAAAACTGGCAATAATTTTTTTCCTAATTTAGATAGCTTCTGGTTGCCAAGATTCTACCCCAAAAATATTTTTAAAAGATCAAGACTTACCATTTGAAAATAGAAGAATGGGGATACATTAAAAGGCAGAAAAATATCAAAATAAGCTATATCTGGAAAGAATGGAAGTTTAAAGGATACTTTTAAATATGATACATATAACCCCAGCTTCTGATACCATTTTAGGTTTATGAGTTCATAAGAATCTTGTGGCAGTTTCTAGATAACTGTGTTGTGAGCAAAGGAAAACATTTTCATTCTACCCAATATAATTCAAACAGCTGTAAAGAGATTTTCCCCAAAAGCTACATAGGTTGGCTTTTGGTATGTTAAAGGGCATAAAACTTCCTTTCCAACTGTACCAAACATATCTTGATGATAATTACTTCTGGGTTCAACATTATTTTCTTTGACTAATTAGAAATATTCAAGGGTAATAGGGAAGGAATTAGGCAGGCATATCAGGTAGAGTATTACTACAGGTCAAAGAGGGTTTGGGCAGTGACTTTGGAGAAAGAAATGGACAGGTCCTGAGTATATCAGGGGAAACCCATCATAACCCCTAGGATAACACCTCTGTTGGCTGGTCTCAAGTTATCCAAGGGGTGTTTTACATTTGGAAAGTCCTTTGCCTCTCTCCTTCCCCTTCTGTTATCATATGGAGGAGAGAATAAATAGCCAGGACTCTTGGTTGATGCTGCTGTGATCAAGATCCCGAATGCAATGAAGACAGAAGAATGTCTGTGCCAGGCTGCAAGGTTTAGGGGTCGTAGGAACCCATTGATTCTAATGGAATAAAGAGAAAAGGAATTTCTTTCTGATGGACTATCTGACTTTGCATACTTTTAGTATTTTAGGTTAAATACTTGTCTTGAAAAAAATGTTTATCAGTGAAAAGAAAACTCTGCATGAATGTAGAATGTTTACTAGTAGAAGTACAATGTCCGGAAAAGAAAGGGACATATAAGAAAATTTTTTTTTGTCTTACAGGTGCTGACAAAAAAGTGTACTTTTCCAAATTTGACCTTTGTGTACTATGTTTTTTGTGTGATCTACCATAAATTTTACAAGTATGCAATTCTTGGTGGGTTTGTTTAAAAATGAAAGGTGAAAAAAATATCATTTTTAAAACAGTGGTTTTCAATTCTTTCTTGATGCTAAAATATTATTCATGAAATAGGATTAAGTGAATGCACAGATTTGTTTGGAATATTTTGCTAAAAGCCAATGTCGTTACTGTCATATAGCTGGTTGACAAGTTGTCATAATATGGTTCAGCTAAAGCTTTTGGAATCAAAAATGGGACCATTACTCAGAGATCTTTACCCCCAGACTAGCCTTTAGGGACACAAAATTTCCATACAAAAACTGAAAATGTGTATTTAGATTAATTTTGCATGGAATATATAAATTAATCACCTCTCCAAATAAGTGTGTGCGTGTGTGAGGATTGTTTGATAGATTGATGATGTCTCATAGGACCAAAAAGAGAGATCTTTTAGTCTGGGGGTTCCCTAAACCGTAGTCACCTCCTGGGGTATATATAGATATATGTTGATTTGTAGGCCAAATTTTGATTAACATAGACCCTTTCCAAGGATTGTCATTTTTCTTCTCTACTATCGGTGCTGGGTAAATTGAGAATTTCTACTCAGACTCTGAATTCTTTGAATAATTTCAAACCAAAGTCTGATGTAATAGATCTAAGAATGAATGTATGCTCTATGCATCTAATCTGCCAATTTTTTCCAAAGGAGATTTCCTGATCAACTTCTCGAATCAATAAATCAATCATCAAGAAATTTACCATGACCTTTTGACGCCTTCATTCCATTTTGTTTTCACTTGTGACGTCTTCTGTTGCCAGATGCTTCAATATCAGCACTGGAGCCTTCATCAGTACTAACATTATACAGCATGAGGCATAAGAAAACATCCATTGTGAGGCAGATAACTGGTGACAGGATGCTCTACCATAATTACTGCTGTCAGATGCAGGATTTTGAATCCTTGTGGGAACCATAGCAGTTATTCGTTGATTTCCAAGCCTGGTACTTTAACTGCATGCTTTTCTCATTCAGAAGCCTCTTTTCAATGCCCAGATTGTTTTTCCACTTGACAATGTCCTTCTTCTAACCATCTTATATATATTATTTGCAGCTTGATAATTGAGAGTGAAAAACCTTGCAATTTCTCTGTTAGACTCTCCATGTTGAAAAATTAAAATTATTGTATCTTCTTTTACTTCATGATTCAACTTTATATTATATTAACTATATATTTCACTGAATATTATAAATCATCAAGATTTCATTCATCTGTGGAAAATGAGAATGCAACAGAATACAAGAAGAAACCAAAAACTCATCATGGGCCACTGTGCTTTGTATTAATTACAATAAATATTGTAAAATGTCTACTTAAAAATAAGTTCTGTTTCATGTATTCAAATTGTAGTGATTGTTAAAATTTTTCCTTTTCTTTCTTCAGCTGATCGGTCAGTCAAGCCTGATGCATTGGTCATCCCTTACTCTCGTTCAGAAGAGAGCTTCAAACATTTATGTGCTCACCGTAAAAATGAAGCCAAGCGAAGTATTTTGATTGCTATTAATAATAAAGCTGATGGAGATTTTGTCTACAAGCATTGTGAAACATTTGGAAAGATAAAAACTGCTTTGCACTTCAGGAACAAAAAAGTAAAAAAATATTTTCATGTTTGAAATCTTTGATTTTATAACAGATCCTTATTTATAGCATATAAATTATCATTAAAATATCCAGAAATGACTTTCAATTTACTTTGATGAAATTTTCATCAGAGATAAAAAGCTGGAAATTTCAGTATATGTCGACACAGCTGAGAATTTGGTATTTTTAATGATGGAAAATTTGTTTTTTGAATTGGCTTTTTGTAATCAGGATGATAATGATCAATGATACATTCACTTTGTAAATGATTTTTCTTGAGAGTTTTGTGATTTATAACACTTGTCAAAGCAAATCAGCCCTAATTTAAAGTATACTTTTGATAACTTTTTGATAATCATGTAGAGCAGTTGATTTTAGAATTCAAGTCACACCATTAATTCATTTTTTGTGCTTGCGTATTTCTGTAAGAGAATGAAAGATATTTTTAAAAATTATGAAAATATACATGAAGAAGATAAGAATGAGAAAATCTAATTTTTGCATAAAATTATTCCATCTTCCCAAGAAATTATTATGAATTAAAAGAAATGGCCAGTGTAACCCATTTGATTAGAATAAATTGCTTTAACAGTGTTACACTTGGTGAAGGAATGTAGCTTCAAGATGAATTGTGGTAGCTAACCAATGCATAGAATAATACAATTTTACATTTGCAAATTATCACCAAAAATAGACTAATATAGGGTGTAAAATGAAATTTTATCATAATATTCAAAAATTGATGTGAAAGAAGAAATATATTTTTCATGTTTTCATAATTTTTTTTTTTTTCAGTCGATGAAATTGTTTTCTGATCTGTATAATTCTCCAGCAGTGTTAGCTTGTGTGTACAATATTTTTAGTTTTTCAGCTTTCCCTTTTTGATTCCATTGTTTCTCTACAAAAATAAGAAAGTAACTGTTTAGGTACAGACCCTGTACTCTTATAAGAAATAGCAGTGAACAAAAAATATTTATGAATTGACATCTTGGAATATACTATTATATCATAGTAATGAGAATTTAAATATGGAGACATATGTGCTAATGAAATGCACATCAATACCAAATTCTTGTATGGTAAGAACATTTTTGGCAATCTTTCGTTAATCATTGCCAGACGAAATTGGGTATACTTGGATGGAAATGACTAAAAACGTCTATGTAAATAGGGCTAAACCTAAACTAAAGCAGAGAAGTCGCTATTAATTTATCTTGACAGCAAAAGAAAAATAAAGAAACACAACTCTTACACTTCTATAAAGAGGGGTAGTTAGAGCCAAAGTTCTCAGAGAGGGGGACTGTAAGGGGAAGAAAATTCATATTCAGGTAACATTCTGAGATTTTAAGAGAAAATATCTCTAAACTTACATGTTCTCCCTCTTACTCTCTCTCTACCCTCTCTTGAAATTATCCAAAGCTACTCCCTGCTCTTTGACTCTGGCTAAAAGAGTCAGTTGGATTTGACTGTTGGGCACAAAAATTGTGTCCATTTCAATATAGATTTTCTATTGTTAGTTGATCCCCCCCCCCAACATTTATGGGAGAGATTTTCCAAAATCTAACATGCCTAAAACCTGCCTGGGGCCCGCAGAAAATTTCATGGAGTCCTGTTGAGTAGTTTTTATGGTACGCTGTCACAGATGGATGGACATTTGGTGAATTATATTTAGATATACTTAGTAGGGAATTCTGGCATTGCCTGGCGAAGAAATAACTACACATACAGAAATAGAACATCTTCTTATACAACACAAACAGGTGGGCGGGAGTGGTGTGAGCAAAAATTGGTTTGAGTGTACTAACTGGTTGTAAATTTGAATCTAAGTGTTGGTGATGCACTCTGTAGGGCAGGTTCACACTTACTCCTGGCAGGAAATTATCAAAAGGAATTAATAGAAGTAACTTATAATTCAAAGGTGTACTTACGTATGACTGTTACAAAATAATAGTCCAGTTCAGCATGGTAATTACAGTATATACCCACCTCTTGAAGGCTTAAAGAATAATTTTTCTGCAAGTTGACAAGTTTCCAGTGGAAAGGAAGGTGTTATGGATTGAAAACAGAATGAAAATTGTTATGTAATGTTTTTGAATATTCAACTATAACTGATTTTTCAGATAACCAGTTTCACTGGAAACTTTTGCACACATTAATTTTTATCAATACTTGAAAATCTCCAAGAGAAATGAATGTCATATTCAGTATTTAGAGAAGTATTGATTCTTCAAATTTATGCCCAAATACAGTTATTTGAAAAGATCTGTTTATATAGCAAAATTGCTATCATACTGTAATGATTAGTTTACAACTGATAATGGTTGTTAACTGGAGTCAAAAATTTTATAGAGCAGCTTTGTTTACATTATGAATTTAAATTGATTTGCTTAAATGAATCATACCCCCCCCCCCAAAATCATTGACAATATGACTTCAATATCAAAAGTGGGAGTGGGGTCTGAAAACTGACAAATTTCATGGAGGAAGCAAAGGTGTTATATCTGTTTTTGTCCCCTACCTTTTTTATATTTTTCCCAATCCCTCATTAACATTCACACTCAGGCTTCTAAGGCCATCTTTTTTTTCTTTGGCTCCTCTCTCAATAAAGGTGTTCATACAAACATAGAGACATCCAAATTTATATATATAAAGATATAGATATTAGCTGAAACTGATGCAAAGTAATAGATCAAGTTGATGTTATGATTTTACATGTAGGCATTTTTCAGCAATTGTATCAGCCATACTGTGCAAATCAAGTAATGATTTACATTTACATATCTACTTACAACAAAGTATAACTTTTCACTGATGAAAGTCTAGATTTAGTGTGGCTACACTCTTCTATCCATTTTTGTTTGCATCTTATATTGATGTACAAACACTATTTTCATCACTCATGATGATGCAATCCAGCCATGTATACATTCATTACAGAAAAATTAAATTAAAGATATAAATCAGAAAAGTGATTTTTGATTTTGGTTGTTATCTCTTTGTGAATGTTGCATCTAATCAACAGGCTTAGATTTTCCTGAATGTAACTTGGGATGGTGAAGCTAAACTGTTGTACCATTTCACAGTTGCTCAACTATAGATCTATGACCTAGATCAATCTATCCTGATCCAGTGCTTCAAGGCTTGTCTAATCTTAAATTTCCTATGCTAGAATTTTGGTGAACCATTCATAAGCTCTTGTGTAGCCAAAAGTTCCTTTTTTGAAATCTGGTTGAATTAAACATTGATTTAGCTGCACAAGTCTCAGAATGGGCACATTCTCAACTGCTCAAAAGAAATAAATTTTTGCTGATATTTTGAATGCTTTGAAGTAAGGGAAATTATTGTGAAGGTAGAAATCTACTCTATATATTGTGTTGCCATAAAAACAGTACTGTTCATTGAGTAAAAATAGTAGACAATTTGAACAAACTTTTGACATTAACTTTATTCAACAAAATATTTAATGCATTATTCCAACTATCCTCTGTCATCTTTTTGGCAAATTCATAACTCAATCCTTGCACAAATGTTTATCCTCCTCAGCCAAGAACTACTTTTTGCCTTTCGCAATCTTGCTGGAAATTGGAGTTTTTTCATTAAGAAAATTCTGTGAAGAGTGGAATAAATTGTAATCCAAAAGTACAATATTTGGTTGATACGGACGATGACTGAACACTCCCCTGTCAAACAGCAACCATTTTGGCCTGGTCACCAAAGAAACGTGATCTAGCATTACACTAATGGAATATCACACCCTTTCTCTCAACTAATTCTGGACATTTTTCACATTGTTGCTATCAATTGGTCTAATTGGGGGAGGTACTTGATTAAATCAATTGCTTGATTCCCTTGAATGAGCTCATAACAGAGGACTCCCATTAAATCTCACTATCATACAAAGCAACACCTTCTTTGAATGAAGACCCGCCTTTGGTATGGTTAATGGTGGTTCATTTTAATTGCCTCTTGAATTCTTATGTTCTACATAATTATGAAGTATCTACTTTTGATAAGCCTTCATAATTTGTTTAAAAAACAGAATTTTATTGTTATGCTTATGTAACAAATCTTACACAGAAATAGGATCCAGTAATTTATTGTTCAACTTATGTGAAAAGCATACATCAAAGCAACTTACATAATTCCATCCATTACCAAGCTGATGCAAATGATTTTCAACACTTGTATGTTAGCTATCTTTGATTATAATCAATCAATAATCAAAAATACGTCAATTTCAACAAAATCTTTTGAAAAAATCCGTGCCAATATGACAGTTGTCACAGTTCTTTGTAAATGTAGTTAAAATTAAATTCTCTAGATGCCATCTACAAATAAAGCAACAAACTTTTTAGCCACACAATATAACCTTGAATTTAAATGGTTCAGAAATATTTTTTGTGCTAGAAATTTCTATGATATCCAAGACCTTTCCTACCTCTAAAAGTAGAAATGGCTTCTGTTAGTATCATATTTTGCTGATTGAAAAAAGGATACTGTGTGGTGTAGCCTTGTCCACATTGGTATTTACATGTGCAAAAACTACTTTACCAATTTATGCTATTTATATTTTTATTTATTAAATTCAAGGTTTACCTTTTGCATGATGAAATTATGCTTGAATACCAGTGCATTTGTGTATTTATCTGTGTCAATGAGTCAAGAAGTTTTATTCAAAATTTTTGTACAACAGATCTTTTTGTCTCAATAAAAATAATCATTTTAGTTTTCATTTTGCTATTTTCAGGATTACATGCTGATTGAATTTGAAAATGAAGGCTGCCTTCCTGAACTTTTGTCATCTGTTGGTCATTTCCAAAATGACCAGAAAGTTCCCGCAGAAACTCGACTCCTCTTCCTTACACACAATGGCAATGGAAAATATAAAGGAAATCCTGAAATGACTCCAGTTTGTTCTATTGATGATCCACCATTGCTTCTCTCAGATTTTCTTGCAATCGACTCAGTAAGATTTTCCATCAATATAGTCTCCCAAATTTTTAAAATAAATTATGAACTTACATTCTTTCCAGGCTAGATTGTTTTTTGGGAATGTAGAGTTGTATAATGCTACCATTTCATTTTGCTTATAAAGATATAATAATAGTGTGTACTTGCGTTGTGATAAGTCCCTTACCTGAAATTCCATGTCATGCCACCTGAAGATGATCATAGAAGTTTTTAGATCAAAACTTTTCTTTAAAAAAACTTTTTCTCGTAGACATTTCCAAGTGTAGAAATGATCCATGATGTATGAAATTTAAATTCCTTTTTTTTTTTTAAACCTACTTGAAAATTCTTCTTATGCATTTGATGATGTGCAGCTGTCCAGTCAGATGGAACTTCTTCATCAACACCTGAAATTGAGTGACCTTGGTCAACGTCTCCGGTTCTTTATCTGTTCCACCCTTGAGGATATGCTTTGTGGCCTCTTCCCCCATTGTCATATCTACCCGTTTGGATCATCAATAAATGGTTTTGGACGTAACGATTGTGATCTTGACATGATTCTCAATTTATGTCCAGATAAATACGAGGTAAGTTGGATATTATGGATTTCACAAGTATAAACTTTAGTTGGTATAGTGTGTAAAAGCTACCTAAAATGTACATACCCCCTTCGTACTGATATGTCTCATGATAAAGCCAAGATGAATAAGGTCCTCGTTTTATGAATTATTTGAACCAATTTGATCAATGTATTCTGTAGCTTTCTTTTAGTGCATGTCACCCATAGGAATGTTTGGGAAGAATTCTTATAATTTTCCCTTTTCTCTTTAGCTTTGAATACCATTCCAATCCAAGCAACAAGCATTTGTATCACACAAATCTTTTTAGCCAGTTTGGATTCTTTTATTTTGATTTGTGTGATGGTAATGCCTGCAGATCTTGGAGTGGTGGTGAAAGTTAACAAAAAAATTTATAAACAAGATTTTATTCAAAGATTATTTCATGTTACTGGAGAAAGGCTTGAGTGTACCAATTTAAATGTTGAAAACTCTTTGAATTTTAATAACTTGAAATTTTGTTGTAAAAAAATCTACTAAAAATAATTTATTTTTCAATTAAGACAAAAGTTAATATCATCATTACTCAAGTGAACTATGCCAACAAATCCACACTTGCTGCATAAAAAAAAAACAAAGAAATATTTCTTTTTTGAACAGTAGGGGTCGCAGATCGATGAGTAGTTAAAAGTGACAGGTTAACAGTAGAAGACAAATGCTAGTGTTCAGCGTTGAAAGAGCTCAATAAGTTTCTTTCTAATGATGAAAGTCATGTAATTGGCAAGATTTCATTACAATAAGATCATTAGTGAAAAAAATATGGTCCAAATAAAAATAATAAAAAAACAACAACAAAATTTAGGAGCCAAATCCCCACACCTGATTTTTCAAAAATGTAAACAGAATTTATCTTACCATAGACCTTTGTTTAATGTGTGTAAAACTCAATACTGAGCAGAATTTTTAAGTTGAAAAAAAGCATCAAATGAATTAGGGGGGAGGGTAGTCTGATGAAAAAAAAATTATTTTCCCCAAATTACAAATAGTAACTTATATGAAGAAAATTTTGTCTTATATTATATAAGCACTGAAAATTTCATTAAAATCCAATAGTTAATTTTTTTAAATTTCAAAATCTAGGTATTTTGCTGGTGAAATTCTAGGAAAATTTTCAAATGCAATTTATCATGTGTAATTTTTGTTCACATTGCTACAGCTTTTTACACTATCTGTTTTCAAAATGTTCTATAAGGTCCCAGACTTATGACTAAATTATGTGGAACAAAAATTCATGTAGGCAGAAAAGTTACACTCCTACATTGAAAAATATAAATATGTATGAAAATTTGCTTGGTCAAATGTGTGTATATGAACTGATAATGTGTAAGAGATATAAATTATACTTGTACATTGAAAAAAAAAACATACATACTATTACTCTTGGTTGTACCTGTGTTGTATATTTTTTCAAAATTTTACAGAACGTAATTCTACTTATGCAATATACAATGATAGAGTTGAATGGGTTAAATTTTAAACGGGGGATGCTATGTACAATACATTTTTCCAATGCATTGTTTTTCTGAACTTTTTTTTCTTTTAGAACTAATTATTTTTCTCGCTTATCTTTCGTTTTTAAAGTATGATTATGTATTTGTTTACTATTTTATTTTAAAAATCTGTAAGGGAATAAAAGCAATTTTGATATTTTTTTTTTTTCAAATTTTTTTTATTTGAGGCGTCGAAAAAAAGAAAATCACATATAAATTAGCCACATTGTAAGAGAGAGGCGACAATGCAATAGCTTTTTAATGGTAAAGCATTGCATACAAATATTTCAGAATGAAATTTGTCTGACTTATCACCGTTTCAAGATACAACCTACCAGTTGGAGAAGAACGTGGTCATAATTAGGGGACTACCTGTACGCAAATATTTTTTATTCTTATTAATGACACAAAGATAAATTAAATTTTGTATGATTTTGACAGGATTTTTTTTTGTTATTTTTTTTGTAAGGTGTCGATTTCTAGTAATTTTGTCAGTGTTGTCAGCAAGTATGCCTTATAATAACTGGTGAATCTGGTTTGTCATATGTCAACTCCTGTAGTTAGTATCTTGAAATTGAAAAGGCTCCAGAATGAGGCAGGCTTTGTTACTAAAACGATGTGAGTAAGAGAAATAACTAATAAAGCTTTAACATTTGAAAGCTCACAAATGACATATGTAAGACAACTCCATGACAGTTGCATGAGAACAAAAATAATCACCCTAACCATGAGATGAAGATATTAGAAAAGATTCGCAAGTTTCCCTGCTGTTTTATCGTGAAGATTTTAAACCAATTGTGTTTTTTTTTTCCCTTGTTTTCAGGTAAAAAAGTCAACTTTGAAATTTCTAACAAAACGAAAACAGGAAGATGAGCGCAGTTTCTCTCAACGTAATTTACGTGTCTTTGCGGAAATGATTGAAAATTTCATTCCTTCCTGTGTCAGTGTGACTCCCATTTTGAATGCTCGTGTTCCAATCATCAAATTTCAATATGAAGCCTGTGGGATTGAATGTGATTTGTCACTACAAAACAAGTAAGAAAATTTCTAATTTTTCCAATATACCATTTACAATGACTTGAATGTTTTTTGTTTTTAAATAATTTCAGCATTGGTCTTGTAAACCAAAGTTTATAAGTTTGTCTCACTCTTGGCATTTGGTAGAAATGTCTAATTACAGACATGCAGTGATTTACAGGATTTTAGAGTTAGCAACTTTTGTATGTGGCTGCATTTTATTTCATAAAGAAAAATAGGAGATTTTAAACATTATACTTGATGAATCTTCGGAAAGAAGATCATTCTCTTATCTCATTTCAAAAAAGAATATTTAAAGATTAATCTCTTTGAAAATAATTTTTTTTAAATTGCAGTTCCGGTCTGACCATGTCCAAATTGATATATCTTCTTGGAGAGATGGATCCTCGAGTGAGACCTTTGATCTTCACAGTTCGTCATTGGGCCAAAGTAAATTTCTTGAGCCACAAAAATCCTGGTCCATGGCTTAGTAATTTTATGTATTCCTTTCTGGTCATCTGCTTCTTACAACTGAGGTCACATCCCATCCTGCCCCCCCTCAGAAGTCTACTTGAAGGTTTGTAATCAACAGCAAATAAACTAGTCTTGTTATCTTAAACAGCATTACTCTAAATCTAATCCTGTGAGTTGGCATCTAAATTTTTCTCCTCTTTTTTCTGCAGTCAATGCGTTTGTGTACTTGGAAAAAGTAAGTATTGTGGGAAAATGCTAAAAAAAATTGGTTTGTTTCTTTAGGCAGCTAAATTATAGTGAGATTGACACCATTAGAAAAGAAAATGTGGACATAATTGACATTTAAAATATTCATGACTGGGGATTTCATAAAAATAAAATTGTGAAAATAAATTATAGAATTAATGAACAATAAATGATTAAAAGAAAAATTCTATAGGTTAATAGATATTCAACTAATAGATAGAGCTGAAATAACTGAAAGAAAAACTCTGAGTGAATGTCATTGAGTGGTCTGACCTTTTCTCTGACTCTCCTCTCTTGTTATTCCTTTTTTTCTGACCAGGGCAAGAAATTGTGAAATTCAAAATAACTTGCTAAATGAATAGACATATTATATATACAGGTATACCCCACTTCTCAAAACTTAGCTTGGCGTCACTTTCTCACTTTTAGCAAAAACCGACATTTGTACCAATTTTTGCTAACCAAAAGAAATCCTTAGAGAGTTTTTGCGTTTATGGAAAAATGCATTTTTTTCACAGTAAGCTGTTATAGAGGCAGCATGTAGCGAGAGTGGCCCTTGCCAAGCTCTTTCGATGACAAGTCCATTCAACATAAAGCTGCCATAGCTGGTGTCCTGAGTTATCAGTAGGAGAGTAGTGCACTCATTGTAAAACTGGATGTCATTGAGCGTTTCTATTGTGGTGAACAAAATCAAGACATTGTGCATGGGCTGAACTTGCTTGCATCTACCATTCATACTATTTACATGCACAGGAAAAATTTTAAACTTCTGAAGTTACAATTGGTTCAGTTAATAGCTAAGTAGTCTCTTTTAATAGGTATCTAGGAATGGATAAAATGGAAAGTCTATTGCTTGAGTGAATTGATGGGTGTACAAAGTGTAGTGTTCTGTTGAGTTATCTTGTATTCAAGGAGAAAGTCCTGAATGATGATGATGAAAGAGTTGCAAAGGTGGAATTTAGAGGTAGTCAATCATGGTTTGATTGTTTTTTTTTAGGCAAGGGCAGCTTCATAAGTTAAAGGTTACTGGAGAGAGTGCTTTGGCTGATACTGAAGCTGCCAAAAAGTTTCCAGAACCAAAGAAAATAATTACTGAAGGTAGTTATTCATATAAGTAGGTGTTCTGTAATATATTGGGAAATTGCCAAGCAAGACATTTATTTGAAGCACATGTTTACCCTAATACCTATTATTAATACCACTGATGATGCTGTCTGTAGACCTCTACTAGTGTACCATTCAGAAAATCCAAGATGGACTTAACCCTTTGGTGATGGTCCCTTTGAAAATTATTCCTCCGGGAATGATGATGTATTGATTGCTATGACAATGAAAACGATGCATTAAGAATGAAAAATAAAATTGTGTTAGAATACTTGCCAAACCATAGCCAATCAATTTCTAACAAAAAAAAAACAAAACAATTGTACAAAGAATTATATCAAGAGTCAGAGAAACCAGGTGTGTCAAACATAAACAATTTCTGAGAAAGTGTTTCATAGTATCATTGAAATAAAAAAACAATCATTATTTTCTATCTACATTTTATCATAGGAGGATGACCCCATTGTCTCTGGAGTGTTGCCAATTTAGTGCATTTTCTGTTTTGGCAGTGCAAAAATTGTTAAATTACTGCAGTTTTTTGCCATTCATTCGTGACTTTTTTTTAGCATCCTTTTATCATATTTTGACCATTTTAGCATCCTTTTACCATATTTTGACCATTTTAGCATCCTTGGGGGAATTTTTTTCTTTTTTTTCAATTTTGGGCTATTTTTAGCACAAAAATATTTTTGAGTTGTCAATACTGAATCTGACACATTTACATTGAAGCAGTTGGCGAACCCAAACTGTAGAGAAAATAACCAAAGTATAAAGTATCTTCCGATTATCAATAACATTTGTGTTATGCTCTTCCTGTTGAGTACAATGTTTTTGCTGCAGCCATGTAACAAGAAGTTCTTCTATTTTCTCGGCTGCCTTGTAAGATGTATTAAAGGATGTATTGTGTTGTATCTTAATGGTTTTGTGAAATGAATTCTTTGAGAAATATTCCTTCCAAGAAATTGAAAGGAATTGTTGTAGGTAAATGTATGCATATATTTTTAGTACTGTTTGTATATATACTTTAATCAAATATGATAGTAGTAGGAAATATAAAAATATAAACATTTAATCATAATCAGAAGAGGGTATTTGTTAAATAAAAAGAACATGCAATTTACAGAACATAGGTAATACAAGATGATAGAAATTGACCGCTGTACTGAACATTCATAATCAAAGCAAGTTGAATGAAAGATAAAAATGAGCACAATGAGAAATTGGTTTTGAAGCAAAGATATTTTATGTTTTATGTTTGCCTACAGCAGACAGGTTAGTGCACATTTCAATATTGGTGGGCTCTCATTTATATACATGTATTTGACATAGTTGCAGTCATAAATGCTAAGACTCTGAGCAAAAAATAGCTTGCTAAACTGTTAGTTTTCTCTTTTAAATCTTTCCATGAGAACTTGGTTTAAGAGCTATCTTGTAACTTTGTCAAAAGATAGCTACATTTATACTTAATTCATTGTAAATTTTGTACTTCTAAACTTAATGGAAAAATATATAAAATCTTATTTTTCTTCAATTTGGACAGTAAAAGTGATTCAAAAGTGAATACCACTCTTACAAAAGTAACAAAATGGCAGATTTGTTGGCTAAATATTTTGCTTACTCATTTTGGTCTGTGTTCTTGGAATGCAGATGCAAGCTAGATTCAGGAACATTAGTATTTATCACTGCATATGACTTTGAACTGTGATTTTGTGACACAAAGATATCTGAAAAATAATTTGGAAATTATAGACCAAAGTAAACTTTTCTATAAAGTTTTGATTGATGATATCTGATCCCATCTTTCAAGATTTTCACCACAACCTAAAAGCAACACAGATGAAAATTAAAAGTTACCATTGAACTAGGGAAAAGAAATAAGGGTTAATACTTCAGTTGATGGTTTAAATTTCTTTGGAAAAAATTTTGAGATTATTTAGAATTAATGTAATCAATTTTTTAAAATTATGCTATTTCTTTTTCCAGACTCTAAATCAAATGTCCAGAAACATATTTCATTTCACAAAGTTGAAACTAGCAGTATTGGTAAGTTTCCTGAGATTTTTTTTTTTTTAATGTGCTCTAATTATTGTAGCTCTAGACATTTTGGTTAGGTAACAGTAGAAAGTGATTGCAAAATTCTTTGTTTGCTTTTATCCAAGCTCATTTATAATTGTTTCAATTGTATTTCACCATTAAACCATTCTGAAATTCATGAGAATAAAAACATGGAAATATTCGAGGACGTTAACAATATGAAATCAGTCATAAAATTACACTCGTAACGTATAAAAAACTAGTTATCAAAATGTATTGTATCTGCACGCTTTGTCCCAAATATTCTGTGTGCTTAGATGATGTAACAGATTGTGGTATGCAGTGAAACAGTTATATAGTGCTACTACTACAGTAGCAATAAATAAAATGAAAGTTATAAGCTTATAATAACTCCCTAAACTTTCTAGTTTTTGTAGCCCATATGGTAAATTATTTCTGCATATTGAGATGGGATACAAATTTGAATCTTGTCAGAAGCTACTTTATTCTAGATTTTCATATTTTAATCGCATACTTGAAAATGACTACAATAAAAAAAAAAAACTATGACTAATCTTAACCCACAATCTAATACCAGCTAATTCCAAAGTCTAATCTTCTCTCTGCTAATGTACTATTTATGAACTTACTGACCACTGTTTTACTAAATACAAATTTCTTTATATTGCAACTGATAATGGAACAATTCTACACTACCCTTTGTTTTCATATTATATTTTCTGTTCTATGTGTCAGTCCATGTGTTAACATTCATGTCTAATATGGATAAATTATCTGTTTTTAAGAGAGACAATGATTGTCTGAAATGTCTCTATATGAACTTGATTCTCTTCAATTGTTGATCACTCTAAAAAAAGAACATCCAATTTGAAATAAACAAATAAAACAAAACAAATCATACCAATACAAATAAAATCACCTCTGTTGTTTCAATGTCTCTAGGTTTGTTTACCCAGTTGATGCTATCACTAAACTTTACCAGTGCCGATATTTTGAATTCCTTTATCAATTATTATATGCTCAATGATCGAAAAGTATCCATGTAAAAAATTATCTGCTGCTTATTTCATTTCCAAATACTTTTGAATTCAATGAGATTATTTAAGATTTGTGTCTTTAATCCCAAAATCGAACCAAGTCAAACAAATTTCACAGAAAACTCATAACCTGATATTTAGCAGCCAATCGCACTTGACAGTAAGAATACATAATCTTTGGTTTCTATAGCTGGAAAGAAAAAGTCTGAATGTTATATTGGTCTGCACAAATTGAAAAAATTTTTGTTCATAAATACTCTGATTCTTGGAAACTTTCTTGTCAAAATAAAACAAATAAACTTGAACATTGTATAGATAATATTTACATGTCAAAGTGGTCAAAACTGGAAAGTTCAGTTATTATTGCATTTGATGACTTAAATTTTGGATCTTGAGATAAATAAAATAGCAGTTAAAAACATTCATATAAATATTAAAAGAAATCCACCACAAAATTCTAATGTACTTTGATAAGACAGTTCAAGCATCTTGGAGTGGAAGAGAATTTAAGATTCATTCTTATACCATACAGTGGCTGTATAAGAAATTTCAACATAGGTGGTAAACTGCCTTATTTGCACCTTGATATCTTGTGCCACAAGAATCACTGAAATTCCTCCTCTAACTGGGCCAAATTTCTCTTCAGCTGTAAGCTCACTCCATTCCATGCCTTGGAAGCTTATAGCACTCCAAAAGCACCTAAAAATAGCAAAAAATCTTGCAGCTCCATTCTGCCTCGTAGCTGGTAGGAAATCATGTTCCAACGAAACACTTTGGTTTTAGTTTTATTTTTTGTTTTTGATGTAGAAATTTTTTTGCAGTTGTATGTTAATATGTTATCTACATACATATTGATGAGACAAAACATTGTAATTAGTGATGTATGGCAAGAATGACTGCTATTGTCTCATAAAAACTGTGTCAGAGACAAAGGTATATAAGTAGGTAAACTGGCCTTGGATATTTCATTTAGATGTGTTGGATGCCATAGTTATGGTCAAAAGCTAAAGTTTGAGAGACTTGATTCAGACCAAATTATAGCCAAAAAACTGGATCAGGTTGATGGTTATAATGTTTTGGCTCATCAGTGCATATAATCATGTTTTTTTGATTAGATTGCTTAGTCTGAGATTCACTTTCTCCAGGAAAAGGTGGATGACAGGGTATGTGTGCATTATTATCCTGGGAAGCGATGATCCCAGAATGCACTGTGATTAACAACTAGCTGAATGAGGCAGTGTAATTGTTTGGGCCATGTTTTGTTGGAAAACACTGGGTCATATCATTCACGTGGAAGTTACTTTGTGACATCACCTACCTCAACTTTATTAAAGACCATGTGTAACCCTTCATGGCAGCAGTCTACTACAATGAGAGTGGCATCTTTCAGCAAGACAATGCACCTGGCCACACTGCAAAAGTCATGCAGAAATAGTTTTAGGAACATGAAAACTTCACTGTGTTGTCCAGACCACCAAACACCTCAGATTTTAATCCTCCCATTCAGCATTTATGGGATGTGTTGGACCAATATGTTTTCCCTGCACAAATTCTACCAAATAATCATCAGCAGTTAAAGAACATGCTGTTAACATTCTGGCACCAGATCCTAGAGGAAATCTTTAGAGGTCTTGGAGAGTCATCAGTGTATATAATCATGTTGGTTTTTTTTTCAATAAAAGGAATTCAAAATCCTGAAAGAAATCTAGCTAATAACTCTTGACATTTCATGTGTATTTTCCTCATTATTATTTTTATATAAACTGATTTTTTTAAGAAAGAATTCACTTTTTAGAACTGACTTCATGAAAATAGCTTAGTTTAAATTATTCTTTTGTTTTTCAGGGGATTTGCTGCAAGAATTTTTATATTTTTATTCCAATTTCGATTTCATGTCAACAGCTTTCTCTCCTCTGCATGGGAACTGCTTTCCAAAACCTGATTATTCTCCTTTATATATTGAGAATCCACTAGACACTGAATTGAACATTTGCAAGAATGTTAATGAAAGGGAACTGGTTAAACTATGTGAAGCCATGAAGGTGGCCCTTTGGCAGCTGAACCATTCAGGTCCTTCTCTGCTGAGTATTTTCCAAACGGAAGACTCAAAGCGCATATTGAAAAAGCGCTTCAGTGTCAAAGATTTATTCCAGAAACAAGACTGACAGAAGAAAACTATTTTACTGTAAATAAAAGAGTAGAACATTTGTTTGCTATTGTGTTGTGAACATCCCTATATTTGCTAAACATAAACAGGAAGAGCAGTTTTATCAACATTCAAGTAATGAATGCTTAATTTGACTCACTTTTTATAAATTACTTAGTGATGTATTGATTGATATCTTTACAATGCAACAGTGTGTTCTGTTTCTGAATTTAGTTGTCTTTTCAGGTAAATAGACAAATGAGAGAAGGAGAATGAGAGAGAAAAAGAATGTGTATGTAACTAAGATATTTAATTTAGTTTTATTTTATTTTAATAAAATATACACATTTTTATTAAATTGGGATCACTACTGTGTGCACTGAAATTTGTTTATATCAAATTTTTTTTAAAAATTCATTAATTTTTTGCTTATAAAAATAAGACCTACCTAATTTAGTTCTAGCAATTTAATTCTAAATTAAGGAGTACATCTTATTTCATTTTCATAAGCAAAACACGTAATATTTTTGTTTCTTTTAAAAAAGATTTTTATCTGCTCTGAGAAAAGTGAGGAAAAGCAACAAAAATAAAAAGGATGATGGTAAATAAAAGCATAAAAATGGAAAGTATTGTTGCTAATGATTTACAATACTTCATCTACTAAAAATACATAAATAAAATTGCTTACAGTACAGTGAATTGGAAAGACAAAATTTGATGTCTTGGATACTGCTCAACTAACTGGTTCATAGGGGAAGCATTAAACCAGTTCGAAATTTCAATCACAATAAGTTTTCAACTGGATTTATATTGTTTGCATAGATAATCATTAGTTGATAATTTCCAACGATCTTTCTTAGTAACACTAGGATTATTACACTGTATTTATGATTCCCCAAGCTTTTTACATTTCCTTTATACTGTACAGCATATTTTCTATGATGCAGTCTTTTGTGGTATGCTGTAAAACTCCCACAAATATTCCCATTAGATTATTCAAGACTCAACCATGAATTATCAGAACCTGCAAATGGCTAGGGATAACTGTAATTTATTTTGATATTAGATGTATTAGACAGGATTTGGTTTTTGTGGATTGGAATCATATACAGACTATTTACAGCTATCATAAATTGCACAAACCACTCCCTTTAATTGATATTGATTGGTGGAGAGCAGCATTAATGGATTTAGATGATTCTTGTATCTTCAAAAATGTGTTGGTAGTCGATGAATTTTTCAATTACAAATGCACTTTTCATTATTCTGCCATATGCAGGTATAAATCTTCCTCCACATTTTTCAAATTCTATTGCTTTACATGCAGGTATGATTAAAAATCAATTCTTTCTTGTCAAGTCATGAACAGATTCATCTGATTTTACCAATGTGTGACTGAAAAAAAAGAAAAGCAATGAACATAGTGTTTGAGTGAGAGGAGTCATACACCAATAGTATTCATGCCTGCAGGTTGATTTAAGGTAAAAGGGGAAGAATTTTGTTGTTTTATAACATGATGGTCATGATGGGTTGTCCTATCAATGTGCATATAAGACACAAGTAGACAATTATAAACAATGTTTTGGATCAAAGTATTTAGCATTTTGTGGATAGACAATGAAATGAAGTAATTTACATCTAATTCCACACTGTAATAATATATTCCTTGATAACTTGAATGATTCAGTTTTAATTTGAAAAAATTTAAAACCTGGTAGCTGGTTCAAAAAATTGTGTGTGCATGTGGTGGAGGTCGGGAAAATTGAGAAGTGAAAATATTCAAACAATGATGATATCATAGAATCCAGCAAGATATCTTTTTCACTTGATTCCCTAATCTGTTACCTTTAAATTGATGTATCGTTTAAGGGATAACAATGCTTTTTAATTCATTAGGAATGAATTTTCAATTTGAGGATTTTTTTTTTCTGATTTCATGTTCATACATGGTAGCCCAAAAGTGTTTTGTATGAAACCAAGCTGGAAAATAAGATGTCCTTGTATAAATTTTGAGGGATATTTTTTGTTTTCAGTAATCAAGTATTGAGCTTACATGACTGCCTAAATTTTTTCTATCTTTTGATTAATATATTTGTTAATTTGATGGATTTAAATTTGACATGGACTTGCTAACTCTGAAGTGATATGCAATATTTGCTTTGTCCTCCACAACCTTGAATTTAAGGCTTTGGGGATATTTCAAAACTTCTCCACGGGGCCATATTGGCGCTTTGCCTTTATAACAGGACTTTTCATTAGTGAAATGGTTAAAACTGTAGCCAACCAAACCCATGGTGTTAAAAAAGGGACACATCTAGAGATGGAAGGAATTCTGTAATTTTTACAAACATCGTTCAGTAAATTCAATGGTAGTTCAATTTCTAATATTACCTCAAATTGTTTATTAAATAATAAGTAGAAGGTTCTTGGCACTATCAGCCTTTTGTGGCATTTAGTTCAAGATCCAAGTGTAGTTTCTATTCTCATTTCAATAAAACATAACATTCACTGCCCATTTTCAACTTCAAATGTTATTATAGTTATACATCATTCATGAATTTTAATTTGATTTAAATTTAATATTTTTTTCAATTGACAAAAAAGAAACAAAAGTTATATTATGGTAGTATTTTAAATCTTGAATGTTTTTCTTGAATTTTATAAAACAATTAGAATAATAACTCAAATACAAAACAAACTATTTATTCTAATACAAAATCTAATAATGAATGAATTACAAATTGATAAAAAAGAGTAATATAGAGTTATGATAGATATGGAAAAGACACCAATGTCAATGAACTCCACAGCAAAATAACAACCTCTCTACAAGAAACTGCCAATATGCTTAAACCAAGAAACACAACGACCATAAGCAAAATCTCAGATGAAAACAGGAAACTTATTGAAAAGTGCAGAAACCTCAAACCACCAACAATCACTAGGGAAAAAATAGAAGAATCTAAACTGAACAAAACAATAGAGATACTAAGAGAAGACAAAAGAAGGTATACGGCAACCATCATCGAGACCAATCTCGAAAAACATCAAGGATTTAAAGCAATAAACAAAGGTCTCAGTATAGGGAAGAAACAGATAACAAGCATTCTCTAAGCAAACGTAGACATAACAACAGACAGAGACAGAATAGTTGAACATGCCTGATAAAATTAAATCAGCTGAAAGAAAAAGCAGCAGAATACAAAATGCCAATCGCTGTAGCATTTATAGACTTCAAGAAGGCATTTGACTCTGTAGAAATTCCTGTAGTCATGAAGACCATCACTCTACATGGTGTAGACCCTGTATACATCAAAGTACTGCAACATATATACAATCACAGCAACTCCTTCATCAGGCTACATAAGGACTCGGAACCCTTCCAGCTCCAAAAAAGGAGTAAGGCAAGGTGATACCAGCTCACCCAAACTCTTTACAGCCTGTCTCAGGATGATCTTTGAAAACATGGACTGGAAGAATAGAGGAATCAAAATGTACTGCAAATATTTGAGCAATCTTAGAATTGCAGATAGCATCATCCTTTTCGCAGAGAACCTACACAACCTCCAACTAATGCTAGATGAACTAAATGAAGAAATCAAAGAAGTCGGCGTGCACATGAACTTCAGTAAATTGAAAATTCATGTGCAATAATCATGTTGAGAATAAGAACATAACTGTTAAGATTGAAGATGCAAAACTGGGGAAGATGGACCACTACATATATCTTGGACAAGGAATCTCCATTTGATCCTTAAAAGAGGAAATCAAGCGAAGAATCACTCTAGGATGGCAAGCCTTCGGCAGAGAAAGCTCAAGTTTCAAAAGCCAGACGATCTCAATAATCCTAAAAAGAAGAGTATACAACCAATGCATTCTCCAGATAGTCACATGGAGCTGAAACATGGAACCTAACCAAGAGACAGACCTACAAACTGAGAAGCATGCAACGTGCATATGAGAGAATCACAAGACAGCACAGTATATCAGCAAGAAAACGGGAGTCCGAGACATCATAGAAACTATTAAAAAACTCAAATGGCAATGGGTAGGCCATGTTGCAAGAATGGCGGACAACCGATGGACATCATGTCTCACAACATGGATCCCCAGAGATCATATGAGAAACCGAGGCTGATGGAACACTAGATGGAGAGATGAACTAGATAAATTCAGGAAATACTGGCTCTGCGACGCCCATGATAGAGACTTGTGGTGAATCCTGG
>CAUOPZ010000456.1:5000-20000 GCA_963457665.1 Thysanoteuthis rhombus
TATATCCACACACACACACACACGTATACATATTCATATATCCACACACACACACACGTATACATATTCATATATCCACACACACACACACGTATACATATTCATATATCCACACACACACACACGTATACATATTCATATATCCACACACACACACGTATACATATTCATATATCCACACACACACACGTATACATATTCATATATCCACACACACACACGTATACATATTCATATATCCACACACACACACGTATACATATTCATATATCCACACACACACACACGTATACATATTCATATATCCACACACACACGTATACATATTCATATATCCACACACACACACGTATACATATTCATATATCCACACACACACACGTATACATATTCATATATCCACACACCCGTATACATATTTCGTGGATATAACTCGCATTTTTCCAATGAGACTGATAATATTGTTTGCACGACTTACATAAGTTTCAAACATAGGCCTTTCAATGAGCTTCATAATTTCATTTTTTCGTATGTAACATTTTCGAACGAGTGCATCGATACTACATTGATCCATACACATAAACAATCCCATCAATTTGACATGCACTAGCTATATAAATTCTTTCAATTTTTCAATAAAAGACAAAAAAAAAAAAAGAAAAAAAATGAAAAACCCAACAATTCAGAACAGAAGGTACACAGCCTCTGAAAAGAAATCTTCGAATGCATAAGGTAAAGAACCATTATTTGTCAGATTTCATCCCTATAACGCAAGCATGGTGGTATTAGAAAGTTCAGAACTGCATGCTGTGATTGTACTGATCAACAGTAATGCACATACAGTTAATGTTCATTGTTACCCAACCTACTCAGTTTGCTGATGGGCTTTGGCTATCTACTGGTGTTCTTGTATTACGAAGAATTTCGGACATGGTATGAGAACATTTTGACCAGCATCAAATTTTGCGCAAAGCTCGGCAAATTTGCCAGAGAGATCTTTGTCAAGTATTTTTCACCTAGATTTTCAAGAGGCATGACATTTCATGGCCAGTCAAGTGTCGGTTCAAGATTTTACTGTAATTTTCCATATATCTTTTGTCCATCTGTCTTATCATAGCACGAAGACAGCCAGAAGTTGCTGGAGTTACTAATGAGACTGAAATTTCCTTCCATTCCCCTCAAGATCTGGCCGATGTGAGGCCTGACAGTATGTCAAGTTTACATTATGAACCATTTTTTTGAAGGGTGGGGAAGGGAAGGGACATTCCTCTATGCTGTAAATATTGTAGATGGGTAAAAACTAATAGGAGAAAAAAATTCCAGTTTTATAACAGCAATAACTTCTCATCTAGCTCAAGCCAGCCAGCTAAAATTGTAACCCTTGATCTCACAAGATTGGTGCTGCCATGTGGAAAAGTTCAAGATGAATTCATTCTTGCACTAAAATCTCTAAAATGTGAAAATATTTTTGGTCCAATAAATTAATATTTTCAAACTCCTTTTGTTCTGAATAGAAAAATAATATTTGAAGGAAAAAACAAAAAAAAAAAACTGATTATCTATTGAAAGATTAATTCTACTACTTAGATTCAGAATATAAACTCAACACATTACATTTCTATTTTCAGTAATCAACCAATCAACAATTTTTTTTTTGTCAAGGATCAGCTATAGTAGTGAATAATAACTTACCATCATCAGAAAATCCAAATGTTTCATCATTTCTCAAATCATTATCTTCTTCATCTTCTGGTGCTTCAATTAATTCATTATCATACTCTCCTAATTTTCCTGCTCCGAGAGCCTGGAAAAAAAAAAAAAAAAAAAAAAATCATTTTTCCATATAGATCATTTTGAAAAGTGTCTGAGCATAGGTGTACACTCAAAACAACTTAGCAGGGAATTACGACTTCTACAGTTCAGTTTCATTGAATCAAAGGACATGTCAAGCTCTCTTGTAAATTTAGAGTCAGTTCAACTAAGGCAACGTCAAAACCTTTCTTTCCATGGAAGAAAAAATACAATTGCATTAATCAGGCATTCCAAAATCATCCTTTAAATAATGGATTATACATCAAATAGATTCTCTTGTGATGAATCAAAGCCAATCTGAGATCTATCCATCCATAGTGAGTTTCAAGCATTAAATGAGGTGTTTTCACTAAAATTCATAAGACCATATATGCTTGAAATATTCAATTAAGCAGCGAAATAACCTCCTTTGCAGCACCTTCCTCTCACACAAGGGCTCCAAAAAAGTTTTTAAGGTGTTGCATATCCTGCAACCTATGAAATTGGTTCCTTCAAAGGAAAAAAAAAAAAAAGTCAAACAATTTAGGAATTATTAGCAACTGAATATGCTTATTTGGCAAGAGGTAATATATAAATCCTGCCCCCCCCCAATTTACCATAAATTAAAAAATCACCACAAACAAGTTGGTGTTGTCCTGTGCATGGAAAATGGCTACAACCATGAAGTGTTAATCTCATGTCCCCACTGCTTGTAGCCCACTAATTATACATCTTCTGTCAGAAGTTCTTTTTTTGCTTTTCAAGGCCAGAAATCATTCAAGGTCTTTTCAATAGAGTTATAACAGTTTGGGATTTGAAATTCATTTATACAATAATCTGGGGTTACGAGCTGTAGACATGACATAAATGCTTTTTGGTGGTGGCCACATTGGACTTAGTGAGCATAAATTAGAGTTTTGCTGGCCACCTCCACAAACCTGTTGCACAAAATTTTGTGTTGTGTGCATATAGCTACAATGCAGGAAAGATGACTGAAAATTTTTTTGATCCCTTCCTTGGGAAAAAAAAACAAAAAAAAAAACACACACACACACACACTCTCTCTCTCTCTCTCTCTGTTGCCTATTGTCTACCCCTCAAAAAAAATTTCACTGAAATCATTGAGAAATTTTGTAGGCATTGTGCTGCGTACATATAACTACAATGCAGAAGCAGTGACTGGAAAATTATAGGATCCACCCCAATATATATTGAAAAGGGTTACCATGACACATATAGCATGAAAAAAAAAAAAAAAAAAATCTCAATATTTAACTCATGATATTTATCGCAATACAAGGTTTATTTAAATACATGCAAAAATCAACTTGGAGGCTAATTAGCCGATAGGAAAACTGCAATATACATGAAATAACTGCATTGTATAGTAATTTCATTTAATACTATTTTACATTGCAGGTATGCAAAACAAAGATTTTACGTATATTTCTTCAAGCATATTCAAACTTTTTAGAACATTTTTTTTTATTATTTGGGGGAATTGTGAACTCTGATACAAGCATGGTAATGGTAAAGTGTTTTTAGAGACGTCTTTGCCTCTATAAAAAGGCTGTCTATTCTGTCTGTTCCCAAGCCAAATTTCCTTGGTAGAAAAGAGCCTTGATGAAATGCTTCTTATAAAAATCTTCCACTCTTGATCAATAATGGCATTTGAACTTTATAGTGAAAATTCATTGAAGATTCAGTACTTGTTTCTGTAATAACTATTTCTAAAACTTTGGAATAAAAATCAAAAAACCTTGCTGTGTATTAATCATTAGTATAGTCAAATGTACAAATTTCTAAAAGCAATAATGTTAGTCAACAAAATGCAACATAACTCTTTTTCCTGCGCACACCCCTATGCACTGATCAATGATTACAGCTGACTACTGAAAAATTTTCAAGATGTCAAAACAAGCATTACCTCTCTAAAAGTTAGGGAGGGACAGTGTTACCAACCTGCCTTGCCATAAAATAGCCAAGACTTTAGAACAGTCAGTGGGTAATGTAATTTATGAAAATTCTTTTTTCTTTCAAACGAAATGTAATGTCCCCAAACTGAAAACTGATGCGATGTATCAATGCAATGGTGAATTGTTGAGAACCTTTGGATGTGTTGTGCTATGTAGATGTAGCTGCAATTCAGGAGAGGTGATTGAGAAAAATTCTCAGAGCCACCCAGTGATTGGATTCAATGGGTTCACACAAACTTATCAATAAATTTCTGAGGTTCGCAAAACTATTTCCTGAATTTTTTGCCTACTCATACGTTAATATTTTTAGCAAAAATCTGTTGAAATATAAGCAAGTGGCAATTCCATTTTCAATGACTGCTATGAATTAGTTGAAACATGAAATTTTAAAGGGAAAAAAAAAAAAAAAAAAAAATTATTCAAGTTCATTGAACTCATTTGAGATAAAAACTAAATTTTTAGTATTAAATTTCAAAATAACTTTTTACCTATGCTGAAAAAGGGAAAAAAAAAAAAAAAAAAAAAAAAATCCTCACTGTATATATGCAAGAGATTTTAAGCCTTTACTGTAAGTTTTCACTGGAAAATCACCACCTGAGAAAGTAGAAAAAATCTGCACATTCGATATCCATACTGTTTTCAATGCTTATTTTATCAAAAGGACATTTTTTTTTCTCCACTCCAAATTTTGGAAAATAATTTGGTTTCCCCATATCTTACCCTGCCTCTTATTGATTTTTATATCAATAACCAATGAATCCCACAAGATGTTTACTTTTTAGAAAAACTCTATAACTGCTCAAATTGGGAATCCTAATTTGAGGATGTAAAATATTTTTCTTCTAGGCAGACTCAAATTTTATTCCATTAATCATACCAGGCTCGTGATCTGGAGAAAAATGCAGGGGAAGTAACAAATGAAAACTCTTGGATCCACCCCATAATATTAACACCCTGTCCTTAGTCCATTGCCCACCCTTGCACAAAATTTCACTTAACAGTCAGAAGAGAAACAATAATATCATAAAAATGCAGAACAATAATTTCAAAAACATGATCGAACTAATATGAATATGAAGTAAGTTTTTTTAAAGCCAAGTTCCCAAAAGGAGTGCAGTCAACAAAATATTCCAAAGAATTTCTAATCAGAATGAAATTCTGACATCAAAATTCCCAAGTCGAAAGAATCAGCATGAAATCATAATGGCCAAATCATTTAGAGTATGCTGAAGAGGAGTTGAAAAAAATTCTGCTTGCCATATGCAGCGTTACATACATACAATAAAAATGAAATTATGAGGATTATTCTTCGCACTAAATAGTTATAAAATAGTTTTAAATGCCAAAATAAATATTTGAGCATCAATGAGCTTGGTGCACTTTATTCAACTAAGCCAGGGAGTTATACAAAATATCAGAACTCTATATTATATATTTGGAAAGCTAACATTCATTATTTTTTAGAAAATGATAACTCCCAAAAGGATAGGTAATAAAATAAATTCACTTAAAAAAAATAAAAAAAAGAGTAAGTAAAATGTTTGTGGTATGAATTAAAAAAAAAAAAAAAAAAAAAAATCACCAGGCTTACAAACTTACTAACAATTATGTACATGCAGAACATTTTGATACCTTAAATGGTCCAGTGATCAAAAATAAATTTACAAAAGGTCCAAAGGAACATTTGTAGTTTGTTGGTTACGAACGCCATGTCATGTATGACACCAAAATAAAGATTTTCAGTTTGTAAGAAACAAAGACTTACATCAAGTCAGAGCTTGGTGTGTTAAAAATCTGGATGAATGTAAATCTGCAGTGGAATTGAAAAGATCAAGCTACAGGTAGATTTTTCAAAAAAAAAAAAAAAAAAAAAAAAAAAAATGCCACAATTTCTCATCAGATTAGGGTACTAGTTTCCATTGGTGTCATGTCCAAGCAACTAGTTTCATTTGTACAGCCTGAAATAATCATAATTTCTGATGAAATACAATAGGGTAAAAATGGAGTACTTGCATTTATTAACTACGTTTTTCTACTTTCTGAAGAGATAAATCACAATAGGAAGCATTGAAAAGCAGAAAAATTGACATCAGTTGTGCTGGATATTCTAAGCAACATATCATGGAAGAAGGGTTGTTGGTGGTATTTGGGGGTACTAAAGTAAGGAGTGGAGGTGTAGTTACTGAAACACCACTGGATTCTTATGCAAAAGCGTGCCAAAGAAATTTTGGAGTGCATGTATCTTCTGTAAGTAAGGAGCAAACAATGGCCAAGATGAACTAGATGAACAGTGGCAGAATGCAACAAGTACTCTAAATACACACTTTGTGAAAACACATGGCCCATGTCATTCAATAACCAACATTTCATCATCTACAATCCTCACAATGGTAAAAATCCTGGAAGATGATAGTGATTGTGTCAACATTTCTACGAAAAGCCTTGAATCAAATGCAGAGCAGTAGGCCTGCGACGGAGTTTTAAATTGCACACAATTTAAAGGTGAATTTTGAGGGCAAGAACTACACTGGTGATATTTTGGATTCAATTGGTACCACCCAAGTAGTTGTCAAGGTCATGCACAAATGTGAGACTGACAAATTCTGGAAATGGCCAGATAAGGGAGACATGATTCCTTGAGATACTACAGAATTTGAGAGAAAACTGATCCACCTGTTATTGCAGATAATCATGGACATTTAAAATTCAAATTTTAGAAGCGTTGCTGCTTTCAATTTGATACTTCTAGTTTGGTTTATGATACAATCTGAGAATTGATTCTTAGTTATTGATGTAAATCATTTTTTAAAATCAATTCTGTCAATGTTTTTCTGTCCTATTTTGCTGTGTTAGTTTCGAATTTTACTTGATGGAATTAAAATTCAGTCTTCAATTGGTCATTTCTTTTACATCAAGGCACTGGGCATGAGGTTATTGATAAGATTAGGTTGAGTCAGTTTTGTTGATGCCAAATGCAATAATTATGCCCTTCTTTGGGTCTGCCAAACAGGTTAATTTCAGATGTGTTACATCTGACACCATAAAAGGATACACTCAACAACAACGAGGAATCCTTAACCTGTTTTAATGAAGTTACTTTTTAATCCATATAACAATGATTAAGTCATGGGTCAGGTTCCTGGAATATTTCTTATTGAACCCACATCACAGAATTTTAACAATATTTTAGAAACTAAGAATAAACATTTGTGCGAATTACATCCATTTGGGTTCTAAGAATGTGCATTTGACATTAGTGTCTGACTTTCATGCCTGACACCATAACTGCCCAGCCTTGGCTGGTTCAAATGGGATATGACTCATTTGTTTACATACAACACAAAATTAACTATTGGGTGGACGCATTTAGCACTGCCTTAAATATGAAAAATTTGTGCTTTCACACAGATCGACAACTTCAATTCAGTAAATTTAGTAAAACCCAACCAATTTTATTAAAATTGGTGTCATCTTGTAGAGACCAGTTTCAAGTTATTTTTCTCCCCAATTATGCAAGACTCCCAAAAATTGCTCTGAAAAATGCAAGATTCAAATTTTTAAAGATTAAAAAAAAAAAGTAAAAAAAACAGTAGAAGTCAATTACACCAAACTTTCCAAACATTTCATTTATTTTTTCCTTAAGAAAATTTAAAAAAAAAAAAAAAAAAAAAAAAAAAAAAAAAAAAGAGAAAGGATTCTCCAATTTGTTAAGAGTTTTAGTGTAGGAAATGAAAGATTTATATTAAAAAATAAAATAGCTAGTACATCTGTAGAGTACTCATTTCATATTCTGGAGATGAGTGGTTTGATTCCATCCGAAAACTACATTTTTTTCCTGAAGAATTGTGATAGCCACGTTGTGTGAATATCAATATTAAAAACTTAAACAAAAATATTGTATTGGCAAAATTGAACAATTTCATTTTACGAAGTTTAGTTTTGTGTGTATACATGCCACTAAAAAAGCCATTTTGTGCCACTGCCTTAATATTTTTCACGTATGTCATGTTAAAATATTCTTTTTCAGTGTTTTTACTATCATATAAATACATTGTACAGGTACACATTTTCCTTAGTGGTTTGAATATGATGATTAACAAATTATAGACAGCAGAAAATTTCAGGATTAATTGAAGAGCAAGCTGTTTACTTCAAGGGAGAGAATAAGATTAATGGAATAGATATCACCTAAGAATTTTTTGAGGACAATCGATTTTATGTATTACAATATTATAATGTTATTATATATTGGTTTGTAAGCAGAGTCAAACATTAAATGAAGTGTTCAATTTGAAGACCATACAACAACAAACTTGATGGGGAGGGGGATGTCTTTAAAATACGAGTTTCTACTTTTCAGTGTTCCCTTTTGTGCTAAGGTGGTAACAGTGCCATATCAATATTTTAAGACTTTTTAATCTAATATTCTTGGCTATTCTACAGATGTTCAAGTATGTTTTTCTGCTTTAAATAATTCATTACTAGCAATGTTCACTTATTGACTTATTCTGCATCATTGAATTTGTTGATTACTTTATTTGATTTGTAACCAACAAAAAGTTTTATATTCATAAAAGATAAAGACAGGAAATAAGTATGTAAATTGCTAGTACAATAGTTCCAAAGGGTATTCAAATTTCTCAGGTTTCTCCACGCCGTGTCAAGGTCATTTCTTCTGCTTTTATAGAAATTTCATTCAAGGAAAAGGATGTATATTAAAAGCATACAACAATAGAAATGGAACAATTTTTTTTTTTAATGATTGAATAAATTAAAATAGATCTTATTACCTTTATATCAATTAAATTAAAACTACATATTCATTTATTTAGTGAGAAAAAGCCCTGATAAATCAAAATACTCAATTACATTTTTAATGTGATATGAACAAGCAGTGAAATCCTCAAAATTGACAGAACTAAAGCAGTCATATTCTGGGTCCACTTTATACTAATTGCCTACCTCCATCTAACAAAAATAGGAAACAAAAAAAATTTAAGTTTATTCACCAGACTTTTTTTTTATAGAAAAAATTCTCATTCCAGATTTCGAAGAACATTTTTTTGTTCATGATTCCTACCCCACTTCATAATTTGATAATTTATTCTATTCATAGTTTCATTGATAATTACAGATATATCCAGAGATATCAATTTTATTTATCTTTATGGATGCAGACAACACGATGTGCATAATCTTTTACAAAGCTTCAGTGCATCAGATGCGTCTTACTCTAGAGAATTATATTAAAAACTTGGATAATTGTGATAATTAGTGAAAGCCTTGCTAATTTGAAGAGAAGTGGTTAATCAAAGTTAATTTTTTCAAGATCCGAATTTGTAAAAGTTTCGGTTTCACACAACTTGCAATTCTGAGAATTGAACTTTTTTCTTTCAATTTTAGGCACTTTCAATCAGCGACTGCACAGACTTTGAGAAGTCAAAAAGGGGCACCACTGCAACATTTAATACAGTGGTTCCTGATTCCTGAGGGTCAACTAAGGTTCCCCTCACCAACCCCCGTTTTTACATGCCTTTTTATCCATAGCATAAATGTGAAACCTCAAATACTTATCTGTTCATATCTACAAATGTAAAAGACTAATATAACAGGCACTTGACCGGAAAAATACCAAATTACAGCAATAAATGATAGACTAATACTATACAACTGCACCTACATAAACTTCACTCCTACGTCATTTCCACCACCACAAACTGCAATACCGTCATGTTTTACAGGCAGGATCACTCTCTGAAAACCAAGCGCTAGTAAAGTCTTCATTTAAACATATCTTTCAATTTTGACTGAGAGGGCCCTTGATTTCAAAGAGGAAAAGGCACCTGACCATGTACATTATTTCAATCCATTTAACTCTAGAACTATCCAATATTCGTTAGTTTCCGATTTTTTTAAAAAAAAATCAAGTTTTACAAGGAGGGATGTTCAGATGTAACTATAATTTGAAAATTGGGCACTATTTTCCGCCATCTCATAGGAATTGGAAGGGACAAAATATCGTTTTCAAGAAAATATATGAAAAAGTTGAGAAACGCAACAAGGTCGTGAAGTTGGATCATCTGAAAGAACTTAAAGAGCAGCCGGCACACTGTAGGAGCTATGATGGTACCTGAAAAATCCTTTTCCTGAGAGATTTTGCGATGGAGTAATATTTACAATGTAAATACAGACCTGTCAACCTCTGCTTTTTACGAAGGAGAAAAAATCGGCTGAAGAACACAAGGGGGATTTCCAAGAAGAAAAAAAGTGCAGTAAGTATTAACTTGAAAAGTGGGTTCCTTCTAGACAAAGCTTAGAAAATCTGGGGGAAAAAAAGAAAAGGCAGTTTTTATTAGTTAAGTAACTTTGCAGTGTTCAATCGTAGATCTCCCTCTACCCCTGGTTGCCACAGGGGCAGGTCACACAGGATATTCCGATTCCGTCGCGGGAATCGAACATGTACTATCAACGGGAGATGTTTGAAATCGGGAGTCTCCCAGCGAGAGTTGGCAGGTGAAGGAACTTGCCGCTATTTTCATGGCGATAGGTGTTCCGGTTATGAATTATCTCCCTTTTTGTTCGAAAATTGGCGCAAAAAAAAATTAATTGTAAATTCCATTTTTTAAAAATATTTTGACTATAAAATAATCTACATGTTAGACGCCTTTTAACCTAATGAGTATGGCCAAAAATTTTCCGACAAGACAAACACCCGAGGAAAGAAAAAAAAAAGTCTATCGTCAAAATATTTGCGCTGTTAAAAAGATTAGGAATAACCCGATATAATTCTGAGAAAAAATTCTATAGAATCCGAGACGTACAGAAAACATGGAGTTAATTTGTATGGGTCAAGAATTACCAAACTATGGAAAATATTTTAATATTAATAAGTTCTTTAAAAGAATCAGAATTTTGAAAAAAAAAAAAAATAATCATAGAATTTTATTTATCCTGCAATTTCCCCAAGAGTCTTAAATGTAAAATACCGTCGTGTTAGAATGAAAGTCTATTTGAAAAGTTTTTCAAAGAAAAAAAAAAAAAAAAATACCCAGGATATTTTCTCCAATTCACAAAATCATATTCAGTACTCGATAGTTAGGACTATGTTGGTTTACACCAAGTGAACCGTCACCAAATTAGTAGCCCTCCGTTCCCCACGTACATTCAAAAGAAATTATTTCTCAAATATCATTTCGAAGTTCGTTTCCTTTATTAAATTTTTGCTCATGTTGATAAAAAATGAATTAGTCCAATGGAGTGTAAGCTATTATAATAATGAAGTTAATAAGCTTCTGAGTTTCATTCTCTCCTTTTCTATTGAAGGGGAAAACCAAATCGGTTACAAAAATTGATCAATGGAAAATAATTTCTGATAGTACTAATTAAAGTCAGATCATCTGGGCTCGACCACTGACGCGGTGGGAAATACGACACTAAGCATACTCCAAGTACTTCTACGAATTCAACTATAATGATGAAAAATACAAAACCTAAGTTTCAGGTCTAAGTCCATTCGGGTGAGTCCCTCCAAAAAGCATAAATCTAGTCGAAACAGTGAAAATATTCCAAGGAGTTGAAAAGCCTTCAAAATTTATTTTGTGATGAAGATACCCTAGGTGGGTTGGGACTAGGGATGAAAAGAAAAAAAAAATATTTGGTGTTTCAATAATTTGTTTAGACAACCTACGAACTTCCAAGGATCCAGATAAGCACATGTTTTACATCAATAAATTCAGGACAGTACAAATAAATTAGTGGGTTTAAATGGAGTTCAATTTTGGAATATGTTCTCTGTCCTGTTCAGTGTTTACATACCTGGAGACTTTTTTTTTCGATAGTCGTACCCAAGTTTCTTTGTGTGCGTGTACCTCTAAATAAATGAAATGGATGCAACCGTAACCTGTTAATTAGTAAACCAAACTTTTTAACTGAATTCCTAGGATATGTTATAAGTAAAACATCAAGACAAAGAATAAAATTTTTCCGACTAACTCTTTTTGAGCGAATTTTAAAACTAGTGGAAATAAATTGAATCAGTGCACTATCCAGTTCTGACGTGTTCAAGGTTTGTTCGTTAGTCTAATTTTTCACGACTATCTTATCGTTGCTATCTTCAGTGACAAATCAAGACTGGAAGACTAACTGAACTCATTGCTAATAAAAAATTTTTTTTTAAAAATCTACAACCTCAATACATATTCTCTTTACAACCATGGAATGATTATATTGGCGCAGTAGCTATGAACAAAAACATATACAAGTTAAAGTGAAGTAGGTACCGTGAGGTTATCCGCAAGAAAAAAAAAAGCCAATCAATAACTTCCTGTCATCAGACTAAATCCTTTTTTTTTCTTTTTTCTGCTTCTTAATGAAAGAAAAAAACACTAGTATGAACTATCGCGAACGGAGGAGCCGGAGACGTCGATATAAAATTTATAAAGCGATATCACAACAAAATAAACATTTATATCGAAACGTTCGGTAAAAAAGTAAATCAAGATTTTTATGTGCGTCACTCTTTTTCTTTTTTTTTTTTAACAAGTGATCCCCCACTTTGAGGCCACATTTCTTACTTCCAAGAGAAAGAAAGACGAAAGAAACATTTTTTCTTCATAGTTATTCTAAACAATTGTAGAAAAGGGCATGGTTACCACAATATTAAACAATAAATACAAATTTCCCAGCTACATTTTGAGCGTAATATGCAATAATCAATCATACAGTTTTTGATAGCTCGTTTGTGTTTTCATGTTCTAACGGAGTTTCGTAGAAAAAGCATTACTAGAATACAAATATTTTAGCAATATATCCAAAGTAATCATTCCTTTTCAACATTGGTGGTCTATGAAGACGTGTGCTATTTATCAGATTATATTTCAGCAATATCAAAATACTCACAGAAAATTCTGAATCGTATTCCAAGATTGAACTGTCCATGTCAAGTCATTTTTAGCTTCCGTTCTGTTCTGTTCGTTTCCTTTCCTTTCCTTTCCTTGACTTAGTAAAGCAGGTCGAATACCCTCAACACCAAGATTAATATCAAGTAAGCGAAGTGAGTAAAAACTAAGGCATAAGTAGATATAGGCAACTTAATTTTTAAGAATTTCATCCAAATAGTAATTTCTATATTCAAAAAAGAGGATAGAAAAAATAAAGTGAAGTTTATTACCATCGAGAGAGAGAGGCTATGGTTTGAGAGTATAGCAGAGCTTTGCTTCATTTTTTCCGCCATTATTCGTCTTTCATTGCGACGAACAACGGAAACTCCCGAATATAGCCAAACAAACCCTGTTTATCCTATTCTATGAGTTTTCAACCGTTTTCTCGTTTGGGCTTAAACGAAAATTATTGAATCAGTCCAAAATAGGACTTTGAGGTTACGGGGGATGTCTGAAGTAGACATTTCCGACTCCCTGCCGAATGGTGACGACGATTCCGCCTTCCCGGAGGAGGAGGCCGCCGCCTCCGACCACACTGTCGGGACGACGGCGGAAAGTGTCTCCTCAGCCCCTCCTGGCGTGGTGACCAACCAGGGGACCATTCCTGCAGACCAGGTGTTTGTTGCAACTTCACAGGGCCTGCTCACAGCCGAGCAGTTACAAGAAGCCGGCATCAAGACAACGCACATCGTCATCCATGACCAGACCTTGAATGTCGGAGCAGGTGATGACGATCCTACCCAATTGAAACCCAAACAGGACCAAGACCAAGACGACGTGCAGAAGGGTTTCAAATATCAATGGGACGATTCCGTACACTGCACCATTCTTCCTGTAAGGTGCAAAAATTCGAACGGTGAGCTTCACAAGAATAAATTTGGATCAGGTTAGTTATTAATTTTTTTCACGAAGCAAGCAAATGTTATTGGAATTGTTGTTTGTCAATGTTTGTTAAAAATTGTTTTCCAGAGTGCCAGGAATCTGGAAAACCATTATTCTCGATATGCCCTTTAAATCAGCGATTTAGGTGTTATGATCTATAAATTGTTTACATCGTGAGCGGCTTTTTTTTTTTTTTTTTTGTAATAACATTTGTGAATTATTTATTGACACATTACCATAAGTAGGCCTCGTTAGTCTAAAAAAACATGGTGAAACAATCCTTACTTTGGACAAAATTTTGCACAAAAATAAAAGGAAAAATAATTTCAAGACAGTTTTCTTTTTAACTAAATGAAAATAATGTATGAGAAGCTTCAGACGTTGTTTTAACGTAGGCATTCTCAATGGGGACCAATGCTCCTCTCAGGGACCCTCGTACATTTGAAGGGAGCATTGATTGAAATAATAAATGAAGTTTCATCTGTTCTTGTTCCCGTAAGACAAGAGGGGCATTGAAATCCGAAGAGAACTCTTAAGGGTGCTATGGCAGAAAGGTTGAGAATGGCTGTTATAACTTATAAATTTCATGTGAGAAATGACGTGCAGTTTGTCTAATCGTTTTTAAAGCGTCATATTCGTTCGTAACCCTAGTTTTGTATCGAACACGTTGTGTACAAGTATTTTGATTCGTAAAACTTGATTGCTTTGTTTTTAATCTTCCAATTTTTCTATAGAAATGCTCTCCTGGAACGATGGTGTTGGTTCCTCTTCTTGTTAGTGGACAAAAGCTGGTAACGTCTATACTCGAAGACTAAGATATCAATTGTTGTTCCTTTTTTTTCTTCTGGATACTTATTTCCTTGGGCTTGACACATCAGATCGGAATTATTCACACACACCCGTCCTGTCGTTTTAAAACTAAAATTATTTTTTAAGTATATTAAATAGGACAAAAATTGTTATTTAATGGGCTAATACCAATATCACTTATATGACAACAAGCCGATACGTTCGTAAATGAACGCACGAACTTCTCATGTATAGACGTTCTCGTAATAATGTTTGGTATTTAGAGAGAAGGAAGATTGGCAAAAAAATATATAATAAAGTGTATAAAACCGGAAAGCGTTTTAAAATTCTAAATGGTTGTTTTGTGTAAAATCACTGGGGGGGTTTTCAACACTCGCTTGTTTTTATTACATCCGACACCCGGAGGTAAAAGTAAATAATATTTTTTGCTTTGTACCATGTGTATTCTTGCAATAACATAGACGTACCTCGTTGAAACACTCTGTTACGAATGATTAAAGATCAAGATATTTATTCTTTCGACTTACAACGTTAACAAAAAAGTTTGTTTTTGTTTTTTCTCTTCAAATTCTCTGAAATTCTCTAATACCTGTTTCAAGCTC
>CAUOPZ010000459.1:10000-60000 GCA_963457665.1 Thysanoteuthis rhombus
GAGTGTGTTGTTGAAGGTTGTTATAAAGGTTATGCGGTTGGGTTTGTTATTGTGGGCCAGTATAAGGGTTTCATCTCTGGGTATTCCAGTCGCTTTTTTTATTTGTTTTTTTGTGTCATCTAGCTCGTTGGGTGTAGTATTGTATTAGGTTATGTTTGTGTCTGTTAAGTTCTCTATTAGTAGAGCAGATTCTTCTAATTTTAAGAGCTTGTGAAGATGGTAGGCTTCTTTTTAAGTGTTGGGGATGGGTTGATTTGGAGTGGAGGTAATTGTGGGTGTACGTGGGTTTAGTGTAGAGGGTAGTTTTGAGGTTTCTGTTGTCATCTATATATATGCGTGTGTCTAAGAAGGCTGTGAAGTCAAACTTAATAGTCATGTGCTGAGTTTAGATGTATAAAGAAATTATCTAGTTTGGTTTTCTCGCCTGTATATATGAAAAAAATGTCGTCTATGTATCTACCGTAAAAGATGCAGTCATTATATATCTCTGGGTAAATGTAGGTTTCTTCAAATTTACCCGTGAAGATATTAGCCTAGGATGGGGCCACTACTGTGCCCATGGCGCAGCCTTTCACTTGGAGGAAGTGTCTATTATTAAAGTTGAAGCTATTTAGAGTTAGAATGTGGTGCATAAGGGTGGTGATGGTTCTAGTTCTAGGTTCTTTAGTAGTTCTATTGTTTAGGGCTTCTGTAAGTGCTAGGATACTTTCATCATGTTTGATGTTGGAGTATAGGGATTTAACATCCATGCTGACTAGAAATACTTTGTCTGGGATTGCTGTAATGTGTTTGATTTTGTTTAGGAGGTCTGTGGTGTCACGTATGTATGATTTAATTTGTGTTGCTAAGGGTTGGATGTAGTGGTCTACAAATTTGGATAGTTTGGTAGGGTGGCAGTTCGTGGAGGAGATGACTGGTCTACCTGGGTTATTTGGCTTGTGGATTTTGGCGAGTAGGTAGAACCTTGCGGGTTTTGTGGAAGTGGGTTTCAGTATATTTTGTGTCCTTTTATCTATCATGTTGCTATTGTGTAATTCTGTTAGGGATTAGGTTATTGTGTTTGTGTATTCGTTAAAGGGGTCTTTGGGGAGTTCTTTGTAAAATTCTGTTTTGCTTAATTGTGAGTTTGCTTCTGTGAGGTATTCATCTAAACCCCAGATGACTATGGATCCACCCTTATCTACTCTTGTGATGATCAAGTTGGTATTGTTTTTTAGTTTATTAAGGGCCTTTCGCTCTTTAGTTGTAAGGTTATCATGTGTTAGGGATTGTTGTGTGTTATTGTTGATGTAGGTTTTTATGTCTTCTCTGACGGCTAGCTCAAAAGTTCGAATGGTAGTGTGTATGTTTTTTGGGATGAAGGATTTGTTGGGGTCTTTAAGCCTATCAAGGATGTCGCTATCATGGCCTGTTTTTCCAAAGTGGGCTCTAAGTTTGATCCTTCTGAAGAAGTCATAGAGATCTTTGTTGAGGGTGTGATTGTTAAAGCATGGGGGTCGGGGACAGAAATTAAAGCCCTTGTTAAGGAGTTTGAATGTGTCCCTAGTAAATCGAAATTTACTCAGGTTTCTTACTTTCCCTTTTGGGTCTTCCTTAATTCTGATGGTGTGTAGTAGTGTTTTAGTAAGTTTTCTAAACTGCTTACTAGTGTTGGTATCAGGTTTTCTAACCCCCTTCCATATTCGGTGGTAGGGGGGGTTTCCTCGTTTTTTGGTAGAGTATGTATGTGAGATGATGTAGGGGTTACCTGCCGGTCGGTATGTATATCTATATATATATGTGTGTATGTTTAAATGTATATACATGCGTATACGTATATATTTTGAGTCAATGATGTTTTTAAACAATAAACCATATCAATTTTTATATTTTTTTTGAAGTCTGCAATATTTTGAAGCTATAGTAAGTAAGGAAATAATTTAGTTCAAGTTGAATGTGTCTCGGCCTCTTTTGTTAGGTTTTCGATTTGATCTAGGTATATGTGGATAGTGCAAATCATGGACCCCCTCGACTGGTAACAAATTTTTGAAATTTTCTTTTCTTTTTCATCTTCAGTGGATATTTTTTTTTATATTGTCTGACATATTGCTGATCATGCTTAGATGTTCTGTATTTCGCTATAATGTAGCATTGAATTGTTTTATATTTTTCAAATATATCTAATTTTTATTTTATTTTTCAGAAATACATCCAATATAATTTTTTTACCCATTTCCAAAAGTTCAAAACTCATGTATTTCAAGTAAAATTAATTGCTCTGCCTGGAGGCGTGAATTCTACATATATTGTGACTGCTTATGGTAAGTTCATTACCACTTTCATAACTAACCTATTTCTGTACTGAATGCCTGAATTTTCCGGAGTATAAAAATATCCAACGATAGGTTTATTTCTATTTTGAACGTTGAATCAGACCCATAATATATTCTAGGCAAATTTTCCAATTAAATCAACATAGGTGATACTCATTCAAGTAGTTAAAGTTAAATTCTTCATTTCATCCTTGTTCTGATTAAATTTCTGGAAATATTCCCTTTAGACTTGAATCAACTTCGAGTTCCACATTCTCCAAGTCTTTTATCAAATCAAAAATCCGATATCATGATTGGATACTTTTGTCCCAGGATATATACATATCCACAGTCGTAGATCTTTATAATCCCATTTACCTTGTTTCTCATGGTACATGCGTCTGTGTAGCATATTAAATTGTCATCTGCGGGACATACATCTCCCAGCAGTCTGAGTAACTCGCTATAATGAATTAATTGGGATAGGTTGTCATTAAATTTTTGATGGTCGTCATTAAAGCAGAAAGTTCATTATACCCTTATTTGGTGAATAAGTTATTCCAGTAGTCCAGCCTTTAGTAAAAGATTAAAGGGCAGTATCTGTTCTTCTCCCTTCAACAGAATGTTGAGTTTTCAATTTCAAATGTTATTATAGTTCTCAGATTTGAAGATGACATCATCCTTTTTGCAGAGAACATTCAGGACCTCCAACCAATGCTAGACAAACTGAATGAAGTAAGCAAGAAAGTTGACCTCCACATGAACTTCAGCGCAACAAAGGTCTTGGAAGTAAACATACAAAGATCTAAATCGAAAAAGCTAAGCTTGAGAAAGTAAGCCTCTTCATTTACCTAGGATAACGAATGTCCATGGAATCCTCAAAAGAAAGAGAAATCAAAGAAGAATCACTCTTGGATGGAAAGCCTTTCGTAGAGCAAGAAAATTTTATTGGTTCTCAAAAGAAGGGTATACAAACAATGCATCATCCCCATAGTCACCTATTGAGCTGAAATATGGAACCTAACAAAGAGACTAACCTCAAACTGAGAACTTTGCTACGTGCGCATGAGAGAATCGTCACATGAAGAGATCACAAGACAGCACTGTATATTAAGGCAAAAACAGGTGTCGAAATCCATTAGGAAACTCAAATGGTAATGGACTGGTCATGTTTCAAGAATGACAGACAACTGATGGACATCATGACTCACAACATAGATCCCCTGAGATTGACAAAATATGAGATGGCGAGATGAAATGTATAGTTTGAGAAAGTATTGGCTTGTGACGCCCACGATAGAAAGATGTGGCGAATCCTGGGGAAAGTTTATGACAGACATTTAAAGACTGATGATGATGATGATAATAACTGTGTTTTAATTGATTTGTTCATGAATTTCAATGTAATTGGAATTTTCTCAATTGGCAAAAAAAAATCTTTATATTATAGTTGTATAGTTTTATATAATTGCATCCTTGGCTGTTTGTTTCTTGAATTTCATCAATATTTGCATACAAAACAATAATTCAATTACAAAAATACTAAACGAACAATTATTTATTCTAATACAAAATTTGATAACAGTTGATGGTAATTCTTGCAAATCATGTGCTAAAATTGTAAGTCTAGATATTAAAAAAAGATAGCTCCATTTGTCACAAAAAATTGCCTAGAATGGCTAGTTTTTTCCATTTTTCATTTCCAGCTAAGTTTATTAAAAATGTCAAGACACTCAAAAAATCAAGTAAGTACAAGACTGAAAAAACTATAATTATCCTATGCATTGATCAGAAATTAATACAATAATGAAAATAGATAAAATATAACTATTATGATCTTTTAAATAATATATCAATGAAATAAAAATTGAATGAAATTCAAATAGTAATTATTGGAGCCTCTGTATGATTTTTTTAGCGTATTGATAAAAAATTAACACAATAATAAAATTAAACCAGTATATCTGATGTGCTAAACTGTCTTTTCAGAGAAGTAACAAATGTTAATATATAGATTATATAGACAATATTATGATTTTGAATAATATATAAAGTTTACTTGACATTTTTAGCTTGAAATGAGAAAAAGAAAATTTTATCTTCGAAGGGAGGTAACCTTTCTCAATATTCACATGCTGTTTTTGTGCCTGATTTGCAAGGATTGCCCAAATGATGAGTTGAAGATGGGTATCAAAAGAGTCTTGAAAAATTATAAAAAGTTGAAATGATTTAGTGAAATCAAACAACTTGACTAGAAGTTGGAAATTTGAAATGGGAATGCCAATTCACATGGTTTTCTGTGACTATAATGAATAAGATTCATAACAACTTTTGTCTCATAGATTGAAGAAATATTCAAATTGAATCAAAATCTATGAAGAAAACTATTAAAATACTATCATAACATCTAAAATTAAAAACGGGAAGTTAATGCTATTTTGTTGAGAATAACAGATACTATGCTTTGATTTTGATCTAAAAGGCTGCAAAAAGCTGCAACTTGAAACTAGGAAAACGCTAAGTTCATGAGTCTATATCAGTTTCTTGATTTTCAGATTACTGACTGTTCATTGGCTTGCCGCTGATTGGTCAACTCTGAATTTCCAGAAAAACAGAGGAAGACAACTTTTTTTTCTAAAATCAGTGCGATAGAGGTATGATAAAAAATTATAAAAAAAGTATCTATTGTAAAATTTGTAAATGTACTATTTATTTACAATAAAATATTTACTATTTACTATATATATCATGTATAAGAATTATGGAGAAAAAAACATTTTTCATGTACTATCATATGTACTTACATGTACACTCGTTTGTTAATTTAATACCATACATAAAAATCATTTTTTTCTTCATAAATCTTATACACAGTATATTAAAAAATGACAAATTAAAAGGTTCTGAAAATAGAGAAGGAAAAAGTTCTCTAATGAAAAGCAAGATACAAGCACAATTATGTTCATAATTTTACTCGCTATATCTTATATTGTGGACTAAATCTTATTGTAAATGAATAGTACATTTACCAATCTTACTATAGTTCCTTTTTTCATAAAGTGTAAACTTTCCCCATTGCACTAATTTGAGAAAAAAGTCAACCAGTGTTATAGTAAATATCAACTATGAAAGTTTTGAAGAACTTAACCATGTATCGTTTTGTTGTAATGTCATTTCAACTATTTCCTGCTAGCTTTTTGGGTCTTACTACTTTTATTAACCATCCCTTGATCCATAGACCACCTGCATCTGATACATCAGCTAAAAGAAAAAGTTGCAGAATACAAAATGCCACTTGTAGCATTCATAGATTTCAAAAAGGCCTTTGACTCTGTGGGAATTCCTATGGTCATGAAGGCCATCACCCTACAAGGTGTAGATCCTATATATACGTCAAGTCAAAGTACTGCAATATATATAGTCACAGCAACTCCTTTATTAGGCTACATAAGGACTCCGAGCCCTTTCTTCACAGCCTACCCTGAGATGATCTTCAGAAACCTATACTGGGGGAAAAAAGGAATCAAGATAGACGGCAAATATCTGAGCAATTTCGGCTTTGTAGAAAACTTACACAACCTCCAACTAATGCTAAATGAAATAAATGCAGAAAGCAAGAAAGTAGGCCGACACCTGAACAAAACTAAGATCATGTGCAACAATCTCGTCAAAAATAAAAACACCAAGATCAGAATTGAAAACGCAGAAGCAGACAAAGTAGACCACTACATCTACCTAGAACAAAGAATGTCCATGAAACCCTCAAAAGGGGAAGAAATCAGGCAAGGTATTGGATCCGCAACGCTTACAATAGAGTGGGGAAGGTTTACATTCAGCGACAGACTTTAAAAAGCTGATGTTGAACTATGATAGAAAGTCCCAGCATTTTCATAAATACATTGCAAATACTACTTATATCTTATCGTAAGTAAATAGTACATTTACAAATTTTATCATACTTCTAATCGCAGCAGTCTCACTTGAAGAAAATAAACAAATAAATAAGTAACCGAACATAAATAAAAACACCTCCGTAATTATGTATTTTGATATGTTATTCTGAAGAATTTTCTCATTTTTTCTTTGCAGTGAATCCTCTGAAAGTGAACAAGAAGAGGACAATAGCTGTTTCTATTGACAGTGAAAGCAGTCTTCATGTTGTGTTTGAACCCAGTCGCCAGTATGTGGCTGACAGCTACAATATTAGTTTAATTCAATTCTCTCACCTGAGAGACCCTTATTCCTCTCGGATTGTCCAGCAGCAACAGGTGAGCATACTTTTTTTTCCTTTTTTTTTTTCTTTTTTTTTCTTTTTTTTTTAAGCAGTCTTGCCAGATTATGCTACAAGGGAAGATATTTCAAGCTTTATCTCTACACATCATCCAACAACAGCTTTAGAATAGCATCAGTTTTAGATATCAATCTAGTCTGGAGGCAGATGTTCAAAGGCAGGTTCTGTTTCCAGTGGGTAAAAAGTATCAATATTACTGTTTACCTGCTAATTTCTCTTATTTGTGTAATAGGATTGATTTAAGTGACTCCCAAATATTTATTAAAGATTGAATATCAGGTAATGATCAAACCCCATCAGTCCAGGCGGCAATCCGGAATCTCAAACTTTGCCAAACAGTATAGACCCCCGAACTGTATTCATACCTGCACAGCAAAAGAATTGATGGTTTACATTTAAGATGTGTCATATTGATTTCAGATTTTCTTCAACAGAGAAAATTTTTCAAAATAATCCTAATTTTTTCTTTCCTTTTCTTTCTCTCCTGTAAGTTGGCTGGCAACCAAACGGAAGCTGAGTTTACTGATATTCAACCTGGCTATTATCAAATTCAGGTGAGACCAACTGTTTTTCCTTTCTTGAAAAATTTAACATTTTCCCGGTTTTGCAGGCAGAATGAAACATTTAAGATTCTGGTAATTTTGCAGTATTTATGAAATTTAAATTTATTGGGAAGGAGCTGTTTATTATGATACATAGATAATGTTATCAAATGGTTATTATCATAAAAATCAGTCAGTCCCAAACATTATTTAAAATGAATTCAAAATCATTATTAAATGAAATGAACAGAAGCAGCCTTATGAGCAATTCACACTCAGTTTGATGATTCCATTTCTATGCTGCTGTCACACCAGCTCACACCTTTACTGAATATACCTCACAATCTAGATTGGTCAGTGTGTTTATGACAAAAATGTTCCTTCTATGATTTTCCTCTTCCTACATGGAATTGAAAGTTATGACACAAAAAAACAATCTTTTCAGGTGAATGTCATCAGTGCTGATTTTCAAGTGCAGACTATGAACTCAACTTCTTTCATGATGGGTAGCCCTTTAAAGAATGGTAATGGTGAGTAAACAGTCTTTTTCTTGTAGAAATTGTAGATATCTTGAACTTATTGGAATCACTGACCAAGCAAGGAGTTTTGCATGGAATAGGATGATTGATAGTTTAGAGGTGACATGTTTGGAGAATAAACACAAGTGGGAGAACTTCTTATCCAAGGTCCATGATTGTTGTTGCAACAAAAGGACTGGCATCATCATACAGCAAAATCAATGGTCATCTTTATAAATCCAGAAAAAAGTCTTTTCTCTCCCAATATGTCATTCAAAGAAGCTAATTACTCACAGCAGTATAATTCACTAATTGTTTGTTTATAGTAAATAATTCCTTTTAAATACCACCAAACAGAGAAGACCCCCCCCACCCTGGTATATTTCATTTTAAGTTGAGATGTTGAAAGTTGTTTTAAAGTTTGTCAAGATAGTCTTTGTTTTGGATTCTCATAATAAATCCATTTTTCATCACCAATGACTATCATGTCCTGAAAAGACATTTTTCTATGTTGTGAAAAAAGAAGTTATACAGACTAATAGCGGGCCGATGGTTGTCTGTTAATTGTGAATGCTACCAGAGGAAGGGCATTTTTTACACTTTACTCTTTTCAAATTCAAATTCAAATTCAAATATTTTAATGCAAAGATAACTTTAATACAATATAGAATAAAGATTTATTGAGATCATATGATGAATAAACACCTCAAATTTGATCGAGATCATATGATGAATAAACACCTCAAATTTGATTGATACATGAAATTTTCAGCTAATGCCAGTTGTCAGCATTCTTTCAGAAAAGTGAACAAAATCTTCATGTAATTTATCTGAATCTTTTTAAAAAAAGGACTAAATGAAGATTTAATCACAATTTCATTTAATCTTATCAAGACAAAGATATTTACATCGAAACTTTTTTCTCACAAAACAACAGTTGAGAAAGTGTAAAGTCAAATATTGAATTAAAAAAAAGTAGAAAAATCTTTTGCAACTAAATTTTTTGTGCTTAAAATCCATAAAACTTATTTACCACTGGAAATTAGTCAGTTTTGAGAAAATCTAATTTAATTAGTTTTTTTTTTAAATTAAAATTACTTAGACATTTGTCAAGTAAATAAAACTGAAACTATGTGATGATTTTGTTGAGAGGGAGAGAAATTAATGAAAAACTTATTTTAAAAGATTTTCTGATACACAGTAGTGAGTTGACATGGGTCTTCATTGCTTTTGACTCATTATAAAGAGACACTTTTCCTTTCACGGGTTTGTCACTTGTGAGCAATTTGTTTATTCTACACATGTCTATGCGCTTCATGATTCAAGTTCATACACTTTATTTTAACGTCCGTTAAGGCCATTCTGAGTTGTAAGGATTACAAAATTATTTAATGAATAGAGAAAATATTCACCTTAAAAACAAACATATTGTTAAGAGGCATGATATTGACTAACACAAAAAGTAATTGCCAGTCTACTGTGCCAGTGTTGCCAAATCCGATTTAATTTCTCTGGCTAAAGCTGCTAAAAAAATTTGCAAAAGTTTTGCTTGATCTTTTCCTCATTCAGCTAACTTTATAGCTAAAAATGTTAATTCTCATTTAAAGCATACTTATCAAATAAAATAACAATATACTAAGATTCCAGAAAAAAAAAATTGGTTGGATCTAGCCAAAGTTTGACTGATTAAGAAAACGAAAAGTCAAATAATTGAATTAAAAAAATGCGCATTTGCCTATGCAGTTAAAGTTTCTTCTAAATCTGAAAACTGTTATGGCAAGGTTTGTATTTAAATGCTAGCCAATGTTCATTTCTGTAATTTCATGTGGAACCCATTTCGCGAGCTGCTGAGTTTTACCGAACACTTATAAAGGACATGCTACAGTTCATTTATTTTACAACCATTATAGAGCTTGAATAAAATCCATAACACTTCTAAGTTTTCCCGACATTGAGCAAAACATTAGCAGAAAGAAAAAGAGATCCATTCCAATGTTAATCGAGTCAGAATGGCTATTACAAAAACAAAGTCGCAAAGACAATTCGATTTTTTTCATCCAAGGAATTTTGAAATACTGGAATAGTTTACCATCTTATGTAGAAACACATTACAAGTATAAATAATTTTAAGAATAATTTAGATAAATTCAGATCTTATGAGATCGAAAATGAATTGATAGGGCAGTTAGGTGAGTTATCAGTTGGAATATTTAGAAGAATTTAGGAAAAATTAGCAAAATATGTCTGGTAAATGTTCCTCTGTACCAGGAAGATTGTAAAAATTTCCTATTGAGTTTCATACATTTTTATAACTTGAATGCATGCACATTTTAATGTTGAATAAGTATTCCTAATGTGAGTAGTTCAAGGAGATGCCCAGAGAGGCATTTTTATTTAATGAATAATGATTAAACCTAATGAGTACACAAATCTGTGGCAAATATCCCTTTAACAGCAAATAATGCTACTATAATAATAACTTGAGTAATTGAAAAATAAATATGGCCAAACCAAAAATTTCATGGCCAAATGTTTTTCAAAAACCCGAATTAGGCCATAAAGTGGCTAAACTGGCAACCATGCCTCATGCCATACAGCCATCTCTCCACCACTTGGCTGTACTTTCACAGGGTTGTATCTGATAGTCAAATATGTTCAGAGATAAAAGGAAGTAAGGAGTGAAGTGCTATACACTTATATAGATACATGGATATAACTTGATAGTTTCTCTATCTCTTTCCCTTGGTTCATTTTTTAATTTGCTTAAGTGACAGTTTGAATGGCAGTGGTTAGAAGAAAATTCCTTCCATTCCAAATGCAACATGGGGAAAATTTTCTATTCATCCCAAACACATTTTCGATCATCCCTTGGAAGATGGGACACCAATGATTTGAGCCCTGATCAATTATTTCAGTCAGATTGTATACAATCCTCCAGCACAGCATTCCCACCACACCTAATGTACATGGTGGAAATGTGACCGGGAGACTTCTTAAAAGAGAATATTTTGTTTGATAAAACTATTTATATCATGCAATTGCTTAATTCTGTTAAAAATCCCAGTAGAAAAGCAATCTTTTGTTTTATGGCACCAGAAATTGTGGATCACTCTGACTTAGTGGATCAAATTATGGATGGATTGAAAGCACACAATGGGCTACAATTACAACAAAATCCACTAGTTTGATACGATAAATTGATATAAAATGTTTCTATAATTCTATTTCTTTTCCTTCTTATATGATGTGATAAAATGTAATGAATTTTTGTTATTTGTTGTAGGCCGCAGTACCTCTAGCAAAACACTAACAACTACTACAGCTGTATTGAAGCATAGAATAAGCAGTACCTCTGGTATGGTGAAGACCACCACCTCTGAGACAAGGACAGTTAGTCGCCGACAGGGTAACAGTTTTCTTAATCCCTTCATTATTATCTCATTTTCAACTCAACGTTTTAGATGTTGGACCCTACGGTTTATCCTCAGGAGGGGTGTGTTCGTAATTTTGGGAAGAGTGGTTCCTTTTGAAAGAACATTAAAAAATGGACATCACTTATAGCATGACCTTGGGAAATCCATATGTGGATGGGATGATATTCTGCCTCAATACTTCATGTGGTGCCCCATATGCTGACATTCCAAACACCTCCCCATATACAACACCCACCTGAAGAAGATATAGGGTGCAGTAGTTGAAAAGAATGATGACCAAGATAAGAACAATGGTCTGTTCTTCTTGGAAGTTCCACCTTTACATCTTGGCAAAACTAACAGGGCTAAGGTATCCAACTGAATTAGTTGGTCTGCTCCAGAGTCTTGAACTGAATCAAATGTTTGGGGTCAATCTATGATGTTTTACGGTTTAACAGTTGTCAAGTGTTCAGAGTCTCTGAGGAGAACTTGGCCTCTAGTTTTGTTGTCCATGAAAACTGATGCCCCTGTGATCTAAGGACCTTGTTGCTCTGATCCTGTCTATAATGACTTTCAGCATCTTTGATTCTAACCCTAGCTCTGGGAATTATTGAGTCTTGAATTTGATCAATGGTTATTCCACTTCTTATAAACATTAATTTTCTTGTTTGAATTTAAGAGTCAACTGAAAGACCAAACAAGCTCAGCTATGCTATTTTTGATAGTCATGTTCATTTCTGATTGGTTGAATATAGTCCTCATTCCTAGCTTTTAATTTCTTTTCCTTTTTTTTTTTTTTTTTTTTTTTTTGTCCAGATGATGTTAAGATTCAACCTTCTGACCAGAGTGGTGAATATGAACGCTCCCTTAAAATTATGTTGGGCACTGTTTTTGGTGTGGTTGGCAGTGTCACGATTATCATTGTTGTATTCTGTATGTATCGAAAAAGAAATTACACTTCCGGTAGGTCACATTTCAATATTGTAGCATTTTGCATGTAAACTTTAAAAAATATTTAATGGAAGATTTATATTCCGTGTTTTGTTTTTTTTTTCAATGTGGAAAGAATTATTTACGTCTTTGACATCATAATTCCCATTCTTACGAACAGCATCTGGATTATATCAGAGATGCCTGTATTTAATGGAATTGTTTTCCATGCTACTACTGAACTACTGAACAGCAGGAAGGCAACAATAGGAATGACAAAAATGTATCAACAACAACCCAAAGATGCAGTTGCTTCACCCCCTTTCTCTTTCATGAGAGTAACCAACAAATAAAAAAGTATAAGCTTTTATATCGTAAGATTGTTTGTTTCTCTCTCTTCCTCCGAATATCAATTCAGGGAACGCAGAAATCATCTGCACAACAACAAAAAAAAATATTTTCGTAAAGTGGGTACTAACTTCAATTTTGAGGTAAAAACAAATAATTTGATGGGTGGCCATTAATGCTGGTTGTTTGAATTCTTGGTTAGTTTTGGATTTTGGTATGATAATTTAGGATTAAAAAGAATAAAAACAATAAAATGTGTTGTCTATAACGAATAATACATTTAATTTCTGTTTTGGGGGTTAAATTTGAGACATTTAGCTTTATCACTGAATTGTAATTATAGTAATGATCATTTTCTGAAATAATTTTTCCAAAACTGATTTTTTTTTATTTTCTCAGGATCACATATTGAACATCCCCAATTATCAGATGCTATGATTGAAGGTGGGTTCCTACTTTATAGTTGTTCTTGTCCTCTCTAAGTCTAATGCATGTATCACAAACGGGTTAAGGACTGATGTGGAGCCAAAGCGGGGACAGCTGAAGCTGTAGCAAATGTACTTTTTTTACATTTTTTATTGCAAATATGCATTTTCAGTGTAGAAACATAGTTTAGAACTAGATATAAATGGTCTCTTTGTGAAGTATGAAATATTCAACTGAGTTGTCATTATAATGTACTGTCAACTTTTAGAATATCTAGGTGGATTGTTTAGAAATATAACATGTCAATAATTTCAAGTCTCAGTGTAATTGAAATTTGAGAACTTTTGGAGATATTGTGTGGACAGTATTGAGTGTATGCCATAAATGTATGGGGGTGGGGATTTTCACATATTCTTGGATCCATCCCCAAATTTAAGCGGGTTTTTTTTTGTTTTTTTTTTTTTGCATATTTCTGTATTCTGTCCACACAATATCTCCAAAAGTTTGCAATTAAATTTTGTGGAAGGGTGGGCAATAGGGAAAGGAAGAATAGGTTAAATTTTTGGACTGATTCATGCACAATTACTTAGTCATGATTGGAAGAAATGTACAGTTGTCCATTTTGAATTTCAAAATGGCTACCCTTAAAATTCATTGAAAAACTAGCAACTATTTTTTCCAACTGTCAATGGTTTTTAGATAGGATTATTACATGTTTCCTCTGCACTGTCAAGGATCCCGTGCTGGGTGAAATAAGCCATATTATACCTTGTTGTTTTTTGTTTTTTTTTTACCAAGGATTACAAAAAAATGAAATAAAAACCCAAAATGGCCACCACAAATTTTCTCATGACTGGCGCCTTGGTTGTGATAGTAATCCCAGTACCAGTCATGTGATATCTCATGTTATGCGTTTACCCAGAAATGGTATGCTGACTAAAATTCCTGTGTGCCATTCATGAGTATTCTCATTGACATTTTGCTTTTTTTGCTCAACAGATGTTGATTTGTCCTCCTTTCTAGGTTTTGACTAAAAACTAATATAAATTACTTCAGATATTGTACTTATAAAAAGAAAAATTACAACTTGAAACAACCGTTAACATTTTTATTGTTATTATGTGTAGTTACCTTTGTCAAGTATTTTTATTTGTTGCTGTTGTTAACACTGTTGATGAGATGCAGGGTAGGCTCATTCTCAGTCTGAAGTTGTGGTTCCAAGCCTTTTTGCTAATTTAGACACTTTTTAAGTGAATTTCCCACAGCTGGTCTAGATGTCCTCTTTGGAAATGTGGAAATTGGCCAACCTGGATAACACTCCAAAAAACTTTTCTATCATATTCCTAATTCCTTCAGATACCAAATATTCTTGTTGTTGACAGAGTTCGCAAATACCTAGAAAATCCATGATTAAATGCTGAAAAAAACGGAAACTCGTATTTTTCTTCCCTGATCACTAAATATCCACCATGAGTAAGTACACTTGTTACTGAAAAATTTGCTACTCCACACCATGCATCATGAGTATTATTTAACCTGTATGTCAAGATTCTGGTTCACCAAATCTCCATGTCAACTGAGCACCAACATTTGAATGCTAACTTTTCTACAAATGACTGCTAGGTGCAACAAAAAACAAACTATAGAATTAAAACAATTTAATTGAAATGAATTATTTTTTGAGTCAAATTATTTTACTTACTTAGTTTATTTACTTCAGAAGTTCAATTGGGTAATTTATAGTTCACAGGAACAAACTATATAAAGTTAATGTGATTCATTTATAGAAATTGAAATTATGGGGATGAGTTTGTCTACAAATTCCTGCCATATTGCAAACTTTGAATAATTTCAATTTTTGTAATGAATTGTTTTAACATATGTTTTATTCCTGTGATTATCAAATTGATCGAAGTAAGTTAATTCACCAAAATTATTCAACTCGGAAAACAATTTTGATTTTTGTATATCAATGAATTGATTCAATTCTATAGTTTGTTTTTGTTGGTCCACCTGAGATGCACTCAGTTATTGTGCACCAAATTATCTTCTCGGTTGTGTATGGAGAAGTTGGCACTAAGTAGACTTATGTGGAGAAGTCAGGTCCTGCAAGATTCTACAGCATCCAAGTGCCTCATTTATCATGTATTAGAAAGATGATGTAAGCCCCTTGAATTATATGGGGAAAGAGTTGCTATGATACATTTCACTAGAGTACTTCTGTTGAGGATATTGTTGGTCTCTGATCGCTTTGGAGCAGGCCACAAGGTTACTATAGGTTAAGGCATGGTCTCATCATCATCAGTCTTTTAACGTCCATCGTTGAACATAGACCTTCCCCAGGATTTGCCACACTTCACTATCATGGCCATCGCGGAGCCAGTACTTCCTGAACTTGTCTAGCTCGTCTCTCCATCTAATATTAAGCCGGGCTCATTTGCGCATGTGATCTCGGGGGATCCGTCGTGAGTCGTGATGTCCATCAGTTGTCTACCATTCTTGCAACATGGCCAGCCCACCGCCATTTGAGATTTTTAATGGATTCTATGATGTCCCTGACTCTTGTCTTTTCTTGGATGTACTATGCTGTCTTGTGATCTCTCCATGTGAGGCCCAGCATAATTCTTTCATGTGCTCGTTTGCAGATCTGTTTCTTGGCTAAGTTCTATGTTTCAGCTCCATAAGTGACTAGGGAGGATGCATTGGTTATACACCCTTCTTTTTAAGGATTATTGGGATCTTCTTATTCTTAAAGCTTGCTCTGCCAAAGGCTTGCCATCCTAGTGTGACCCTTCGCTTTCATGGAGATTTGTTGTCCTTGGTAGATGTAGTGATCTACTTCCTCCAGTACTGTGTCCTCGATTTTGATGTCTCTGAGCAACCTCAGATTTGCAGATGATATCGTGTTGCCCTTTTCGCAGAGAACCTACATGACCTCCAACTAATGATAGATGAACTAAATGAAGAGAGCAAGAAAGTTGGCCTACACATGAACTTTAGCAAGACGAAGATCATGTGCAACAACCACATCGGAGATAAAAACACTAAGATCAAGACATGGTTTAAGAAAGGATTAATACTGATATCCGATTACATATAGTTATTACCACCTTAGCATAAAATATGGAACCGCATTGATCTGATAATCAAATGAATGAGTTTCCGTTATAGAAATATATTAAAAAGTAAATTATGATAAATGTGCTCATAGGAAGATAGGCAATAAGGCCTGGATCAATTGGTTAAATGAGAGATGTTTTTCCTTTCTTTTTCATTAAGTTATGTATGTGCTCAGCAGTATCCACATGATATCTCCAAAAGTTCTCAATAAGTTTCGATGAAATTCTGTGGAAGGCTGGGCAGTGGGCTATGGAAGAAATAATTTAGTTTTAGAGTGGATTCATGCTAATTATTTCTGAGTGCTTTCTAGTTTCATATGGGGGTGGGTTCAAGATAGGCCGTGTTATACTCAAATATAAACTACACAAAGACAAAAATATAAAAATTGTTTGACCGCTTTGGTTGGTTTCAAAATCTGATCTGGCCCCTGAAACATTATTACTAATGACTAATCAGTATTTGATTAAAGAACAAAAATGTAATGTTTCAATGATTATTTGCAGTCAGAACAGAATTTTAAATATAGAAATTTATTTTGCTATTCGAGTTCAATTTGCACCAAATCTCTTAGGAAAGGCATGAATCTATTTCCTCTTCCAGCCATGGGTAGTAGGGCAGTTGGAGCCTTGTAAGGCAGTCCTGCTAAGAGAAGGTTACTTTGATGAAAAGTTCATTGGCTGCATCAGGGACTATCTGTACTAATCATGAATTGTGTTGTGAATTTACAGTTGCCTTTGCTTGGCAATAAATCTGTTAGAAACTGTCAACATTGGTTTCCTCAGTTTTTAAGAGGTTCTGCCTGGCTATGAATGTATATGTCACATGTACTGGCTGAAAATTTAAACATGTACTCCTTATTAGGTCTAGAAAAAATGTTTGTTTTGTCTTAAAATTCCCCCCCCAAAATAAGTTTTCAGTGAGGGGGTTGGTCAATTTACTATACAAAGTTATGTCTGGCAGCATTCATACTTGTTTCTTGAAAATTCAGACTTTTCAATAATCAACGCCAAAGAAAAAGCGTGAGAAGTTATCCATTCATTGATCACCCTTTTTTCCAATATTTTGATTGTTCAGCCCCAACACAGCATACTGCCATAAGACGTTGGTATCTACCGAGAGACTAACCAAACCTATTTTATGCGTTAATGTTGTTGTTTTTTTTTTTTTACATATTGTTGTTATATACCAACATAGTCTGTCTGTCATACCTGGATTATTATGTAATTTGTTGGAATGAAATATAGTAAATTAAATAATGATAAAATATAATGAAGCAATAATCTACTCTAATAATGTAATGAACATATATAGATAGTCTGATACCTATTATTACTATACTTATCAAATGAACATGGTGATTTTCTGGATCTCTCTTAGTATAGATGGTCTGATACCTATTCAGGTTGTTACTATAGTCAGATGATGAACATTCTGATTTTCTTTGCTTTCTGATACCTCAGTATAGATGGTCTGATACCTTGTGTTGATACTATAATTACATAATGAACTTTGTGATTTTTATTGCTTTGTGATCTCCCAGTATAGATGGTCTGATACATATTCAGGCTGCCATTTTCTTTGCTTTTTGATCTCTTAATATAAATGGTCTTATACTTATTCAAGTTGTTACCATACTTAGATAATGAACATGGTGAGTTCCTTGTTTTACTGCCTATAACACTTGACTCTCTCAATCCGGTACAAATTTTACTGATAAAAGTATCTCCTTCCTTCTATTTCAAACTAAGGACTCTTTTACTGAAACAAATTTGTTATCATTTTTCTTGGAAAATGATACAGTGGATATCCAAATATATCTGAATTTTTCTGTCAATAAGATAACATTGTATGCTCTGTAAAAAGACATTGATTACTGCTTCTGTGAGGTATCTAACCTTTCTTCTTTCTTTTTCAGATTTTGACATGAAGCAGCATTTCCCTAATGTTTTGCTTCTTTATTCGTCAGACTGTGCTGCACATGAATGTGCTGTGCAAGCTGTTGCGGCTTTCTTGATGCAAATCTGCAATTGCAATGTGCACATTGACTTGTTTGAAGAACATGTTATTCAAGAGAAAGGTCTCAATGATTGGCTCTTGGACAATCTCCAAGAAGCGGAATACATCATAGTTCTCTGCTCAGTTGGTTCCAGGCTCCGGTGCAAGAAGAACATGCAGTTCCGTCAGGATCCACATCGGACCATTCCGGATTACTTTGCTCTTGCAGTTGACTATGTTGCCGAAAAGATGCGTATTGAACGATGCAAGGGTATGTCCCTATCAAAATTTATTGTACTCTACTTGGATTACTCGGTTGAAGGAGACATCCCTGCACAGTTGGACCTTGCCCTGAAGTTCCAGATGATGCGAGATGTTTCAAGCCTCATGTGTCACCTCCATGGACTCAGCTCTGAACGATCCAAATTTTCATCATATCCCGGAATCACGGCTAAAAATTACGACAAATCTGATGTTGGTCTTCGCCTGAAATTAGCCATCGAACAAGTTAAACAGTATTTCAAAGACAATCCTAGCTGGGTTGAAGATCACCTGGAACCTGTGCCACGACCTGTTGGCAGTAAATTTAAACCAAAACACACTAGACACAGCTCAGGGGAGCCATTATTGCTTCCTGAGCATAACATTGAAAAAACTTCCAATCAGAAACATGTGAACCGACATGCCTCGTTTTCCCAATATCTTGGCTCCCAGAGAGACATTTTTGGGATATATAACCAAGACAGCAGTGTGCCTGTCACAAATTTGGTTCACTCCAGATTGAACTCACTACCCTCATCATTAAACAGTCATGCGACACTAACCCCATTCCCCCTCTCCACACACACTTCTCACAGCTATGAAAACATATCACAGGGCAAGAAAATGCAGGAACTTGACATGTTCTGCGCCGAGCCCAACATCTCCCTAACCCTCTACCCCCCAATACAGCAGCACCATCATAAACCACATCTTCAGCAACAGAGTCCGCAGTCGGAGTCTGAAGAAGGCTTTGAAGTGCAGCGTGGAAAGAGCCGGTCACTCCCGGTGGTCAACAGGGCAAATAAGTCGCAGACCGTACTTGAAGCAGAGGTCCATAAAGAATGGGATCCCGAAAGCAAACTCTTGTCTGGATCCCCTCCCCCGGAGGCGGACTCATCCAGTAATGAAGGAGAATTGGAATTAGACTTGTTGTCCATAAAAATCCCACCAAATTTCCGACATGTGTTCTATACACCAAACCAAAATAGTGTAGAGCTACAACCATGTGTTTGTAACAATAGCAGTGACATTGGCACTGGTGTCGTATACCGTCCAGCCCACAAGAAGGGTCTGTCGGTGTTGGGGACTACTACAATGGGGGTTGGTGGGGGAGGAAATCCAATGGGTCACAGAGGTAGTGAAGACAACCGATCACTTTGTCGACCATTTCCTACACTTGAGCCTTTGCCACGCTGTGTGAGTCTGGACGATGGCTCAACTACGTCTTATGAATCGGTGATGGACCAAATAATGAATGGGGGACCTAACATGTTGGATGGGCCCTTCGTAGGCTAGTAACTTTGGATGTTTTATCATTGACTGGTGAACATTATTTTACATTTTCTCTTTTTTTTTCTCCTTTTCGGTTCCAAGATCTGGGTCGTTGGGGGGGACTTGTCATTTCATTTATAAAAAAATTATTGAAGAAAAAAGAAATGAAACTTCTGAGGTTGATGAATAAAAAAAACCCTGTTATTTGTCAAAATGAAGATATTTGCTGCCATTTTCTAGATTCCACTGTAGTTATTGCAGAAAATTGTAATAATTGTCTTCTCTTTTTTTATCCATTGAGTTTTAGTTTACAATAATGTGTATAAAACAAAAATCTGAGGACCATACAATTCAAAATATAAACTTTCAATATTCCTTGTCAACTAACTTTCAGCCTTTTTGACCCACCCAGAAGAAAAATCAAAATTTACAAAAGAAAAAACAAACAAAAAGCACTCATGAAAAAAGATGAAAGTTACCCAAAATATCTCTGACAGTTGATTAGATATTAGTGAGAAAAGGCATCATTGCCTTCCAGAGGCGTAGCTAGAGATTTAGGGGGCCTTAGGGCTTTAAGGGGCCTCTTCCTACATTTACGGAGATATGTCAGTAGAAATGCAGTAGGTGAACTACTATTTATAAAGCTTTTTTGGTCTCCCCTCCATTGGGCCATAATGGGCATTTTCAAATAGCCCTTCCCCCCTCCCCCCGCCCCACTCAGCTACGCCACTGTTGCCTTCCAGAAATTTATCCACACTTTTTTTATTTTATTTTCAAATTGTTCTCTTCTCATCTCCATATTTAATATAAACGAGTTATTATACAGTGATTCCCTTGGACCAGTGTCCTCATTTCGGTTGTTATAGTCACAAAATTTGGACTGTTATACTCTCAGGAGTCTGTCATAGTTGGTAACCTTCTGGGAATTTTGTACAGAACCTTTTATTCAATCCATTCAAGATGAGGATACTCATCCGAGTAAGTCAGTGTATAATCATGATAATTTCTCATCTCAGAAATTCTGGAGAAAAATTCCAAACAATTTATCATTGGTTGGTTCAAAGACAATCTTATTGGGCCTCGAATTTTCGTCAAAATTTTAAAAAATTCACACAACCTATGCCACGTATCAATGTAGCTTGGATGAAATGGAAAAGATAAAAAGGGGGGGATATAACTGTTCGGTAGTTCTAGTATGATATAATCAACTGGACCTTTACTGTACATGCTTTATCAAAAGAAATTAAAACATTCTCAGTTGGTATTTAAACCTATTTTACTTATCTTTGCAAGTAGGCAATTATACAAGCTGTCCTGGTGACAAATATTAATTTGATTCTGCTTTGTATCGTAAAGCAGTCAGGTATATTGACCTTTGGTAAGCAGGGGCTGATCTTGGATTTTGACGGCGGGGGTGTGTGTGGCTGGATCATTGCTTGTCAAGTCTTCTACTCCTTATGACTTCTGCTGTTAGCTCCTTTGTAAAATCTATGGTATTTAATCTGTCGTCATCTTAAGTTATATCCGGTCCACTGCTAGATAGTCTCAACTCCTCCCGCATGATGACTGAATGGTTGTGTTGGTTTAAGAGAAAAGAAAGTGGCTAATTTTTCTGTTGAGCTGGTTTTGAATTCAGAGTTGTTCTCCTAGACTGGTTGCCCCCTAGAGATGAAGAGCCGTATTTGACCTGCTATTTTGCTAATAGCTTGGAGGAGAACTGATTTATCCATGCCTTTCCCAAGGGCATCAGTGCAAAGTGAACATAAACAGCCTCTGCCGGATTTTGAACTTGGCTCACTGTTTCCATTGTCCACACTGTTGATCATCATGCCTAGTGCACATCCATGATATTCAATTTCTAGATTGAATATAGATTCCAAATCCCTAAATAATACTTGGTTTGAGAAAAAAAGAAATTTTGTAGAGAATGAGTTGGTTTTGCTTCATGGCGCATCAACTCCTATGTAATGGTCGTAATGTTCCCATGAAAGATTTTTCTGTTCAAAGGCTTCTTTTTTATTACTATGTTCAAGTTGCTTTTATACTTTTAATTAAGACCACTGATATCCCAAATGGAAGCTGACAGGAGGTATGTCTTACCCTGATATTTCAAAAAAAGGTCAATAATAGGAAGTCCATCTTATCCAAAGATCACTTATAATTTGTTGGGAAATGAACAACAATGCAATGTATGGTTTTATTGTTTGTAATCAACATGAAATTTAACAAGATCACTTATTAGCAATTCTATTCTATTACCTGTTGTTGCTTCTCTGACGGTTATCATAAATGTTCAATGACAGGTTTAGCTGATAGTTTCTACTGATGCTCTTAGTTTGACTGATGTGGTAGGAAGAGATAGGAGAAAAGAAAGTTAGGTAGTTTAATAAAAGGCTAGAAAAGGAGAAGGCTTGATGGTTGCTGTTAATACTAAAAGTTAAAAACATGGCTCTTATATGTTAGTGCATCCATGTCAAAAATTCTGCCTGTCTTGGCCATTAGCTGCTTTGAGTTATTGTCCCCTCTCCCCTATGTACATAATCTGAAACACATACTTAATGCTTAAAATTTCAACACTGTCATCATTGTACCTTAGGCCGATTGATAAGTCATCAAACTGCTAATGTCCATGTCAGCATTCCAATTATAGTGGTTCAACTTAATTTTATATATCGGTTTCCGTCAGCATAACAGAAAAAATAAACAAATTGTTGAATACACAATTGTAATTATGATGTGTTTTGATATATTATGTTTCATATAGATGAGTGGAGGATTTGAGGTAGAAAAGATTGAACAAAGTTTGGGGAAGAAAAGTTGAACAAATTCCTTTTTTTTTTTTTTTTGTTGAAGAAAAATGATTTTGACACTTGTTTGTGGCAAGGCTGTGGAATCAGGTGTGTATTCCAAGTCTAAGTTAAAGGTTTTGTGTACTGAATCCACAACCTTGGTTATTGGTCATTTTTAAAATCTGATTTTTAAAACTGTTCGGCTGAACGTTTTTTTGTTTTTTTTTTAACACCGTAAGAGATCTTAAAGGTTGACCTCTGGACAATAGGGAATATTTTACTATGTTGACATATCTCTGCCATACATATGAGTACGTTGCTGCTGCTATTTTTGTTATTATTGTTACATTCATAGAATTTATGCTAGTTGAATAATGATGAATCTTCGTGTTTGTATAGAAGTAAAATATATATATATATATATATATATTAGAGAGAGAGAGAGTTGTTTGAAAGTAGGTTTACTCTTTAAAATGTTTTTTTTTTCTTATTATTATTGGAAAACTAGTGAACCCATGTTGTCAAAAATGACAAGTTTTACTTTTTGTTTTTCTAATTCTGCACATCTCAGTTGTTAGCTGCTTTGATGTATTGTCCCATATCCTAATTGTATACAATGTGACTGACAGACTTAATGCTTAGAATTTTAACAGCATCCCATCAGTGTATCCATGACCTATTGGTAAGTCATCTGGCTGCTTAGGTCTGTGATGAAGAACATCGATACTTATTTGGTGTTTTCATCAAATAATGATTATAATTCATTAGTGCAAATTTTAAAATGGATTCCCATTGCAGCTCACCCATTTCTGCTGTCAATCTCTGACATTACCATGGAATTTTTGTGGATCGTTATTGAGATTGGCTTCCTGAAAGACATCAGCGATTAAGTGTCATAATGGGATAATGCCCCGGACTTGTGAGATGACCTGATGGAAAGATTTTCATAGAATTAAAGTTTGGACACCACAGTGGCTGACCACTCAATTAGACCCTGACAACTAGTTGATTTGTCGGTAAAGTAGATTCTTGACTAGTTTACCTGTGCCGTAAAAAATGACTTCATGTATATCATACATGTATACACATTGTATTTTATATTCAAGGTAAAAATATAAAGAATGATGTAAAGAATGTAACGCTTTTATATTGTTAAGTAAGTTATGTCCCTTTTATCTATTCCTTCAATTGATTTGGTGGGGCTGTAGTTACAGATGAAAAATAAGTATACAAATACATGTGATGTATTATAGATGATTGCGAAATTGAAAAAAAAACATCAACCTACTTCTGGGCTACCCTATATATATATATATATATATATATATATATATATATATATATATATATATATATATATATATATATATATATTACGTGTGTGTGTGTTTTCTTTTGATGAACTGTAGATGCTTTTCAGTGTAGATCGGAAGAATGGTTCAAGCTGATCACAGCCCAGTTGCACCTCTATTGTGTAAAGTGAGGAAATGATTAAGTCTCCATTTCTTGAATGATCCATGGAGAGTCAAACATTTTCTAGTAATTGAACTGCTTTATAGGGCCAAAGTGTTCCAACTGCCCTGCTATTTACCCATGAAGAATGCTTTGCAAACATTTTTATTTTATCAAATGATAATTTCTATTTCCTTTTTTTTCTTGTATGGGGAAAAGTTAGTGTAGTTTTGTGGTGCAAGTTGTTCATTGTAGAAAAAATGTACTTTGTTGTTATATTAAATCACTTTAATCAAATGTTGTTTTTTTTTCAAGACAAGGAATATTTGGAGTGAATCTACCCTGTTATGTAATATTTAAATGTTATTTTATCAGTGCATTCTGAAATAAACTGATAGCTTATTTCAAATAGTTATTTTTCCGGAAAAGTCTGAAAGAAATACATCAAATTCTGATTGAGGCTGCTTTTGTTCACAGAAATACTCTTGGGAAATGGCGTGATGCTTCCTGTCACTGCACTTTATCCCATCATCAGATACTTTGACCAAGAAATGTCTTGTCACATACTTGTCCAATTACTGAAGAAAAGAGTGGTTCAGTGAGTACTTGTGAAAATCACTTCCCTGTAACTACTTTGCCTATTACCATTTGATATTAGGATTTCCTTATTGCAATGATTCTCCACTTGATGTTATTATCACCACTACCGTTATTATGACTGTTAACATTCCTTCTATGACTAGTTCTCAGTCATAGGTCACATTCCTCCCCTTGTGATCCCAGTTTGAATCATCATCTCATAATATTTTTCATAATATTTTCAGTTATACATTCCTCCCTTCAATGAAATTCCTCCCCAAACCCCACCCATGGCTAAATTCCTCCAATTAGAGAATCACTGTGGTATGGCAATGACTTATTACGACTGCTTTCTTTACGAATATTCTTCTCATTACTACCTCTATTATAACCTTTCTTATTGTTGACATGATTGTTACTACTACTACTATGATAATAATTGTGATAATGATTACCTCTACCATTATAAGTAATACCATTATTCTTACTAATTATGAATAAACAGAGGTTATGGTCTTTTGACATCAGTTTCTCTTCATTAATCGTGATCATCATATTAATGTTAATCATCATCTTTGTAGTGCCAAACTGTTTAATTCTTAAAATCATGAAACATTTGATATCACTCATAATCGACAGTGGAACTTTTAGGATTAAAAGGAGGTAACATTGATTAGTTGTTATTTCCCGCAGCATTAACATGAAAATTTTGGGGAATTTAAGAGTTGAAACATATCTGGTGTTTTGAATTATAATGCCCTCATTTTATTGAAGGTAGTTAAAAGCAGTTAGCCTGTTTGAAGGCTGAGATAATTGTACCAGTGCTAGTGGTTAACGTTCGGGGCTGTATAAAAATCCAGGATTTCAAATGCAGACCTTCCCACTTTGAAGATTGGTGCAACACAATCTTCCTTTAGCCTTGTGCTAGACTAAACTGAGCTTCAGAAATAGCTAGAATGTCACCCCTTGGCTGAGTGAGATCAAGGAAAATTGCTTTGTGGATGATTGGATCATGTTATGCCGAGGAGAAAAATGGTTGGAATAAACGCATCATCATTTATTGACGGGTCAGTAAGAATTTTTATAATCACATCCAAGACAAGATTTCATTTGAATAATCTTTATATTGTTGTACACTGGTATAGTAAAATAGTTGCATTTTGTGTGTGTAAAACAATCTTTCCTTTATTATCCACTAATTGGTCTTGTGCCTGATGAAGAAAATATTTATATTAAGTCACCAGCAATGAAGGTGGTGTGGATGATACATTTCTTTTTTGATGCATGCTTCCTATTAAACAATGTCTCATCTGGTATGGTGAACTTTTTCTAAAAAAAAACAAGAGTTCTTTTTATGAATTGATACTGACAAACCTGTTTTGTTACTTTGTACAAAAGGCAGGTTAATAACTCTGAAAGAGTTGTACCCATTGTCGACCTTGTCAGGGGGTCAACAAACAAAAAGAAGATCTGTAGTTTATAATATTAGGAAAGCTTTTCTTTTTAACATAAACGTAGTTATGTCCCTTGAATCTCGATTTTGAATAAGTTAGAAGACATTTGAAAAAAGCTGTGTATTTCTATGGATGCACAACATAAATAAACAACAATGACAGTAGCAGCAGCAGCATAAATTGTATATGAATTGAAAACCCAAAGCAGTAAAATACATTTTTTTTTTATAATCTCAAATTTTGAAATATTGTTAGAAAAGACCCCCCAACAACAACAAAAATCACCAACTCACATAATGTCATTCAAAAATTTTGTTTTTCTGTTTTTGTTGATATAAAAAAAAGAAAAATCACTTTTATGTTTTTTGTTTTATTGCTGTATATAATTTTTCATGTGTGTATGAGTGTTTGTGCATGAATTCATTGTGCTGAAGCCCCTGTCATAATTCCTTCTGAAGTCAGGTTGTATAAACTAACAGTTCCACGTTTGAATTATTTTTATCATTTGGTGAAGTATCATAACACTATATTTTTATGATTAATTTTAGCTAGTTTTTACCTTCATTTCAATTCTCTATTGTTTTTGTTTGTTTTTATTATCACAAACATGACTGACCTAACCAAAATTGTGATGATGAGAAACAACCAAAAATTATGATGCCGTAATAACTATCTGGGATTGATCCTAAAAACATGGTGATCCTCATTTGTGTGCTTTTTATTTTATCTTTATATGGGCACATAGCTGTGCCGAGTCATCCCTAACACTTGTTCAATTTGATTTATTCCAACCCAGACAACATTACCCTTTTAGATTCATAAAACATTTTAATCATCATCATCAACATAGGCTGGGAATTAACTTTAGCTTGGGATTAAAAAAAGAAAAGGAAAAATTATCAAAAATCATTTTGTGACACAATGATCATCTCAGTCTCTCTACATCTGGACATTAATTTATCGATGTGTGTAGCAGGGGTGTGGTGAAAGTGGGTAGTTGCAACCAGTCACAGTTTTGAAGAGGTCCAGAATATTCTCTGGCCTTATAATGCCTGTCAATTGATAATTATGTCCTAAGGATATAGCGCAAATGCCCCCCTCCAGACGTGGAGGACCCTTGTCACATCACTGATAGAAACATGTCAAAGGAAAATAGACCTCTTGATTTTCCAACAACAATCATTATTCAGTGATCTAAACTATTTAAGAATATTTTGTTATACAAATTGAAATTTGTTGGATTTGCACTCAGCAGATTTTCAAGTTGTTTGTTTTTTATTTCAACTTTTTCGAGCGTCAAATATATTGAATCTATGATTTTGTCAGACACGCAACCTCATTCATTCAAAAGAAAAAAAAAAAATTTTTATCTTATTTTATAATTCGAAAATAGCCCAGACATTTTCAATAGAATTCATATCAAGAGATTGACTCAGCCACGGGTTCTGTTTACTTTTCCCATTTTTATTCTTGAGTACATTTTACAGTACAGCAATGTAGATCAATCCTCCATGCAGAGTCTGCTCCAGTATCCTATAAATATTATTGGGAGAAGTCTCTGTTAGAAAAGAGGTCAGAAGGTGTTTTGTATCTGTGTGGGCAAGTGTCCAGATTGGTCTGAAATAAGGAGGGTCAGAAAGTGATGGTTTCTATGTAGGCAAGCATCCAGTTTGGTCTGAAATGAAAAAGGTCTGTAAGGAAAGGGGTCAGAGGGTGTTGGTATCTGTGTAAGCAAGCATCCACTTAGGTCTGAAATGAGAATGGTCTGTTGGAAGAGGGGTCAGAGGGTGAATCCAGTTTGGTATGAATTCATGAGCACCTGTAAGGAGAGGGGTCAGAGGGTGTTGGTATCTGTGTAGGCAAACATCCAGTTAGGTCTGAAATGAGAAGTGTCTGTGAGAAGAGGGGTCAGAGGTGTTGGTATCTGTGTAGGCAAGCATCCAGTTTGGTCTGAAATGAGAAGGGTCTGTAAGGAGAGGGATCAGAGGGTGCATCCAGTTTGGTTTGAAGTTAGAAGTGTCCATAAGAAGATGGGTCAGAGGGTGTTGGTATCTGAGTAGGTAAGAAACCAGTAAGGTCTGAAATGAGAAAGGTCTGTAAAAAGAGTGATCAGATGTTTTTGGTATCTGTGTAGGCAAGCATCCAGTCAGGTCTGAAATGAGAAGGGTCTATAAGAAGAGGGGTGAGAGGGTGCATCCAGTTAGGTCTGAATTGAGGAGCATCTATAAGAAAAGGGGTCAGAGGGTGTTGGTATCTGTGTAGGCAAGCATCCAGTTTAGTCTGAATTGAGAAGGGTCTATAAGGGGGGGTCAGAGGGACTTGGTATCTGTGTTGGTAAACGTCCATTTAGGTCTGAAATGTGAAGGGTCTGTAAGAAGAGGTGTCAGAGGATGCATCAAGTTTGGTATGAATTCAGGAGCATCTGTAAGAACAGGGGTCAGAAGGTGTTGGTATCTGTGTAGGCATGCACACAGTTCGGTGTGAAATGAGAAGAGTCTGTAAAAATAGGGGTCAGAGGGTGTTAGTGTCTGTGTAAGCAAGCATCCAGTTAGGTCTGGATTGAGGAGGGTCTGTAAGAAGAGGATTCAGAGGGTGCATCCAGTTTGGTCTGAAATGAGAAAGGTCTGTAAGGGGAGGGGTGAGAGGGTCTTGGTTTCTGTGTAGGCAAAAATCCAGTTTAGTCTGAAATGGTCAGGTCTGTAAAAAAAGGGTCAGAAAGTATTGGTATCTGTGTAGGCCTAAAATGAGAAGGGTCTGTAAGAAAAGGGGTCAGAGGGTGCATCCAGTTTGGTTTGGATTGAGAAAGGTCTGTAAGAAGAGGGGTCAGAGAGTGTTGGTATCAGTGTAGGCATGCATCCAGTTAGGTCTGAAATGAGCAGGGTCTATAAGGAAGGGTCAGAGGGTATTGGTATCTGTTTAGGCAAGCATCCAGTTTGGTCTGAAATGAGAAGGGTCTGTAAGAACAGGGGTCAGAGGGTGCATTCAGTTTGAATTGAGAATGTTCTGTAAGAAGAGGGGTCAGTGTTGGTATCAGTGTAGGCATGCATCAAGTTAGGTAGGAATTGAGAAGGGTCTGCAAGAAGTGGGATCGGAGGGTTTTGGTATATGTGTAGGCAAGCCTCCAGCTTAGTCTGAAATGAGAAAGGTCTGTAAGAAAACGGTGCGGGGATGTTTGTATCTGTGTAGGCAAACATCCACTTAGGTCTGAAATGAGAAGGGTCTGTTGGAAGAGGGGTCAGATGGTATTGGTGTCTGTGTAGGCTAGCATCCAGTTCGGTCTGAAATGAGAAAGGTCTGTAAGAACAGGGGTCAGAGGGTGTTAGTGTCTGTGTAGGCAAGCATCCACTCAGGTCTGAATTGAGCAGGGTCTATAAGTAGGGGTCAGAGGGTATTGGTATCTGTGTAAGCAAGCATCCACTTAGGTCTGAAATGAGAATGGTCTGTAAGAACAGGGGTCAGAGGGTGGTGCTATCTGTGTAGGCAAGCATCAAGTTTGGTCTGGAATGAGAAGGGTCTGTTGGAAGAGGGGTCAGAGGGTATTGGTATCTGTGTAGGCAAGCATCCAGTTTAGTCTGAAATGAGAAGGGTCTTTAAGAACAGGGGTTAGAGGGTGTTGGTATCTGGGTTGGCAAGCATCCAGTTTGGTTTAAAATGAGAAGGGTCTGTAAGAAAAGGGGTCAGTGGGTGCATCCAGTTTGGTTTGGATTGAGAAGGGTCTGTAAGAAGAGGGGTCAGAGAGTGTTGGTATCAGTGTAGGCATGCATCCAGTTAGGTCTGAAATGAGAAAGGTCTGTAAGAAGTAGGGTCAGCAAGTGTTGGTATCTGTGTAAGCAAGCATCCACTTAGGTCTGAAAGGAGAATGGTCTGTAAGAACAGGGGTCAGAGGGTGTTGGTATCTGTGTAGGCAAGCATCCAGTTAGGTCTGAAATGAGAATGGTCTCTTGCAAGAGGGGTCAGAGGGTATTGGTATCTGTGTAGGCAAGCATCAAGTTGGGTCCATAAGAACAGGGGTCAGAGGTGCATCCAGTTTGGTTTGAATTGAGAATGGTCTGTAAGAAGAGGGGTCAGAGAGTGTTGGTATCAGTGTACGCATGCATCCAGTTAGGTAGGAATTGAGAAGGGTCTGCAAGAAGTGGGATCAGAGGGTGTTGGTATATGTGTAGGTAAGCATCCAGCTTAGTCTGAAATGAGAAAGGTTTGTAAGAAAACGGTCCAGGGGTGTTTGTATCAGTGTAGGCAAACATCCACTTAGGTCTGAAATGAGAAGGGTCTGTTGGAAGAGGGGTCAGAGGGTATTGGTATCTGTGTAGGCAAGCATCCAGTTTGTTCTGAAATGAGAAGGGTCTGTAAGAACAGGGGTCAGAGGGTGTTGGTGTCTGTGTAGGCAAGCATCCAGTTTGGTCTGAAATGAGAAGGATCTGTGAGAAGAAGGGTCAGAGGGTGTTTAAATCCGTGTAGGCAGGCATCCAGTTATGTCTGAAATAAGAAGGGTCTGTAAGAACAGGGGTCAGAGGGTGTTGGTATCTGTTTAAGCAAGCATCCAATTCGGTTTGAATTGAGAAGGGTCTGTAAGAACAGGGTTCTGAGGGTGTTGGTATTTGTGTTGGCAAGCATCCACTTAGGTCTGAAAGGAGAATGGTCTGTAAGAACAGGGGTCAGAGGGTGATGCTATCTGTGTAGGCAAGCATCCAGTTAGGTCTGAAATGAGAATGGTCTGTAAGAACAGGGATCAGAGCGTGCATCCAGTTTGGTTTGAATTGAGAAAGGTCTGTAAGAAGAGGGGTCAGAGAGTGTTGGTATCAGTGTAGGCATGCATCAAGTTAGGTAGGAATTGAGAAGGGTCTGTAAGAAGTGGGATCAGAGGGTGTTTGTATATGTGTAGGCAAGCCTCCAGCTTAGTCAGAAATGAGAAAGGTCTGTAAGAAAATGGGGCGGGGGTGTTTGTATCTGTGTAGGCAAACATCCACTTAGGTCAGAAATGAGAAGGGTCTGTTGGAAGAGGGGTCAGAGGGTGCATCCACTTGGGTCTGAAATGAGAATGGTCCATAAGAACTGGGGTCAGAGGGTGTTGGTATCAGTGTAGGCAAGCATCCAGTAAGGTCTGAAATGAGAAGTGTCTGTAAGAACAGGGGTCTGAGGGTGTTGGTATCAGTGTAGGGAAGCATCCAGTAAGGTCTGAAATGAGCAGGGTCTATAAGGAGGGGTCAGAAGTTGTTGGTATCCGTGTAGGCAAGCATCCACTTAGGTCTAAAATGAGAAGAGTCTGTAAGAACAGGGGTCAGAGGGTGTTGGTATCCGTGTAGGCAAGCATCCAGTTTGGTCTAAAATGAGAAGGGTCTGTAAAAGGAGGGGTCAGAGGGTGTTGGTATCTGTGTAGGCAAGCATCCAGTCAGGTCTGAAATGAGAAGGGTCTGTAAGAACAGGGGTCAGAGGGTGTTGGTATCTGTGTAGGCAAGCATCCACTCAGGTCTGAATTGAGCAGGGTCTATAAGGAGGGGTCAGAGGGTATTGGTATCTGTGTAAGCAAGCATCCAGTCAGGTCTGAAATGAGAAGGGTCTGTAAGAACAGGGGTCAGACGGTGTCGGTATCTGTGTAAGCAAGCATCCAGTTGTGTCTGAAATGAGAATGGTCTGTTGGAAGAGGGGTCAGAGAGTATTGGTATCTGTGTAGGCAAGCATCCAGTTTGGTCTGAAATGAGAAGGGTCTGTAAGAACAGGGGTCAGAGGGTGCATCCAGTTTGGTTTGAATTGAGAATGTTCTGTAAGAAGAGGGGTCAGAGAGTGTTGGTATCAGTGTAGGCAAGCATCGAGTTAGGTCTGAATTGAGCAGGGTCTATAAGGAGGGGTCAGAGGGTGTTGGTATCTGTGTAGGCAAGCATCCAGTCAGGTCTGAAATGAGAAGGGTCTGTAAGAACAGGGGTCAGAAGGTGTTGGTATCTGTGTAAGCAAGCATCCAGTTTTGTCTGAAATAAGAAGGGTCTGTAAGAACAGGGGTCAGAGGGTGTTGGTATCTGTTTAAGCAAGCATCCAATTCGGTTTGAATTGAGAAGGGTCTGTAAGAACAGGGTTCTGAGGGTGTTGGTATTTGTGTTGGCAAGCATCCAATTCGGTTTGAATTGAGAAGGGTCTGTAAGAACAGGGGTCAGAGGGTGTTGGTATCTGTGTAATCAAGCATCCACTTAGGTCTGAAATGAAAATGGTCTGTAAGAACAGGGGTCAGAGGGTGATGCTATCTGTGTAGGCAAGCATCCAGTTAGGTCTGAAATGAGAATGGTCTGTAAGAACAGGGGTCAGAGGGTGTTGGTGTCTATGTATCAAGAGAAAAATGGAATCAAATGTGATTTCATGTTCAGAGTTTGTTAGAAGTAGTCAAGTTTTATCTCTGCCAGTGAATATGAAAATGTGACTCATGTAGAAAAGGCAATTGTTTTTATATGTGAGTACAAATTTGCCTGTAAAGATAAACTTGTATGATGGAGCTACAACTGTACCCATAGCACAGCCTTTAAATTGAGGAAGAATTTATTTTTGGAGGTTAAGCTATTGAAATTAAGTATATGGTGCATATCTTTGATGGGTCTATTGTCTATGCTCTTCTAAGGGCTGAAAGTCTTTCTTTATGCTGAATGTTAGAGTATAAGGTTTTGACATGTATAGTCAAGATAGTATTTCGGGGTATAATTTCAATGACTTAGGTAATACTTAGAGGTCTTTAGTATCACGTATATAGGATTATACTTGCATAGATAGGGTTTGTATAAAGTAGTCTATGTATTTTGATATTAGTTTAGCACTTAACTAAGGAGATCACAGGTCTATTAGAAGTCATTTCTTTGTGCATTTTTGGTAGTTGATAAAATTGTGCTTGAGGGTTTCGGTGCGTTATGTGTTTGTTTTTTTTCTTGAATAGGTTTTTCCTGTAGATCTCTTTTTGGGAGTTCATTATTATGTTCTGGTGGTTAGTAGAAAGGTCATTAGTATACATTATGGTATTTTTCAATACCCCAGATAACTGTCAAAATGTGGTGTTAGTATCCTTTAGTGATTCTATAATGTTAGCTTTATGGTTTGTAATTCCAAAATGGGCCCCAAGTTTAATCCTTCCAAAGAAAGCTTTTAGGTCCTTTTCAAGGTATTTTTGCTGAAGTGGGGTGGGGCAAAATTTTGGGCCTTTATTTAGGAATTTGAATGTTTCCCTAGTGAACATTTACTTAGGTTAATTACTTTCCCTTTGGATCATATGTAATACTCTGTAGAAGCTGCTTTTCAAGTTTTCAAGGTTAAAGGATTTCTTGTGACCCCCTTCCATTAGTAATGGTTGGGGTATTTCCCTGTTTTTTCACTTGACTGTGGGTAATGAGTGGTGAATGATTTACTTTTGTAGGGGTTATTGTTATTCTGAAATATGTAGATTGGGTCTGAGAATGTCGTTATCACTAGAGTGTTTTCTTGTGCCATTAGTAGTGGATTCTTCTAGGGATGTTAGGTGAAGTGGTGTCTGTGTATAAGTGTGTGTTCGTTTGGGCAGTTCCTTCTTAATTAATGAGAGTGGTTATATTTTTGTTGTTATTGTTGTCTGCATGTTTAGTATGAATTGTAGTTATTATACAATGGAAAGGCAGCATGTGTTGTTGTCTGTTAGGTATATTAAGTTGTAGGTTCTTTGTATTGGGGACAGTATAGCCTCTGGGTCGGTGTGTTGTTTTTGTTCTATGGTTTGAATAACTGTTTTGATATCTGTTATAGTGTTGTCACAGAATGTGATGGTTCCCTTCATGAGGTTTGTTGCTGGAGTTTTTCATACCATGTTTTTAGGATATCTTCATCGTGGTTGCCTATTGATTGGTGTAGTTGGACCTTGAAGCACCTAAGTATGAGTTCTTCCTGTTGGCAAGTTCCCAATGAATTTCTGGGTGACTCAAATAGTGCCATTTTTTTTTTTTTTTTTTTTTTTTTGTGGTCAAGTCTGATAGACCAAACTCAGACATTTTCAGATGGGGTGGATTACATGGGGTTTGGAATAGTATACATCATTAGTGTGTTTGTGGACTGGGTAGTCCTTCCCCTTGTGTCTTTTTCCTGGAATATACAGTTGTATTGTCAAAAGTTGAGACAAAGCCAGAGTGTGTTGTTTTGTATGGAGTTGTATATTTACATCTGTCAAAAATGGTGACTCTTCTGGATTACTATCGATGAGCATAAGACCAGGAAAAGTCAGAAAAGAGCACCAGACTATTGTCCCAGATTATAGATGAATTATTCATGAGGTGGTAGGGCTGTTGTGCAGGAGTGCTCAACACATTTTGTTGGAGGTGTTGGGCATGACACATTTCAGCGAATTTGTGCCGATACTGATCACTTGTTGACTGACAGCTCCTGGCTTGCAATAACACAATAGTTACCCTATTCTCCTGACTTTGCCCTCTCCCCTATGACTTTTCTGTTTCCGGAGCTGAAATTTCGACAGGGTGTCATTTTGATTCGATTTCGGAGATCAAAAAACAAAAGCAGGAGGTTCTCAAGACCATCATGCTTGGGATACATTGAATCATGGACTAATCATTGGGAGCAGTGTATTAGTTAAAAGGACTACTAGCTTGGGCAAATTACCTGAAGCTTTAGGTAGCACTTCGTACTAACTCTCAAAGCTTAGATACAATCATTTGTAGAGTGTGGGGTCTACCATATGAAGCATTTCATTCAATTCAGAAAGTACTTGAACTGTTGTCAATAATTCTTCATCATTAAGAACAGGTTTTGGCCTCCCATAAGGTTTATTATTAATATCAATATTTCCAGTCCTAAATTTACTGAACCAACACTGAACAGTTTGCAATGTAGAAGTGTTCATTCTAAATGCTTTGTTGACATTTGAGATTGTCCTTAAAAATTTGTCTAACTTCTCAAATTGCACCTTTGGTCTTGAGGGCACAAAAACCTCCTGTAATGAGGAATTATCTCTGTTTACATTGATTCTTCAGCATTATTTATTATGACGTTAAAAGAAAAAAAAAATGACATTTCATGTGATGAAATCATTACATTGATAATATTATTATGTGAAAGTTTCTCCTGAACATCATTGGTAGAAGTTTCTCCTGATGCTGATGAAATGTCTTCTATAATAGGAGGCAATAATCTGAAAAAGTTGAAACAATGAACAAGAATTTAATTTAGATCAACTGTTCTGGAAGGGATGCTATAGTTGTGTTTAACATGAACTGAATCAATCATAAAGAAGGTTGAATTGTTGAAAAACCTGGGTGTCTCTGTGCATCGGTTATTTTAATGTCAATTTCAAGTAAATGAACATAAAAAAGACAGGTCTGATTAATCACTGAATGGAAACCGTCATGTGACCAATGTCTTCTGGCACCATGCCATGTTGCGGGAGATCAATGAATTACTTCTCTTGCTATTCATTGGGCTGTGATCACTGAAATGTCCAAATTTACATTAAAAAAAGACCTTTCTTTTCTAGACATGATAGTAAATGTTTAAATTTCCAACCTACTATCTCCATTGACACATGCAAAGCCAACCAGAACCATTACAAAATGAAGAAAACCATTTTCAATATGTTGACAGTTTTAGTTGGCGGTTTCTCATTATGAAAGACAATCTCAACAAAATAGTGAGGCAGATGATTGCAAAATCGTTTAGATTGTTGTACTAGCATGAAATTTTGCATTTGGTTCACCTTTAGGCTGCTTTTTAAGGAAATAATGTTTTCAAGACGGACACCAGATCATGGCTAGTGGATGTGGTTATCTTCATTTAATTAAAACAGTTTATGAGGGTTCAATTCCAATATTTTGAAACATGGTGATTCTATTTTCCGTGGCATTCTTTCTTATACTTACATTTCATCAGTTGTTATCAACACTTCAGAATAGGGTGAGGAGTCGTCCAGCGAAGAGTCCATCTCTCACCATGGTTTGTCCATCCCCCATCCTCCAGGATTCAGGTACTGTGGCCTACATACAGATACCTGACTCCATTCTGCCTAGAAAGTAGCATGTTCTTTATGTAGAAGGGAGGGAAGGGGTGTGCTGGTGGATAGTTATATGTCCATTGTTTCCTTGCAAACAAACCCAGTTGATCTTGTTAACTTGTGCATCATTATTGGACCTGTCTTACATGGTGACAACATACTTCTTTAAAGTCTGCATATCAGTGTCATCAATGACTTGTAGATGTTGGCTTATGATTGTATTTTTTTTTAGGACAACAACTATTTTTTCTGCTAGAAAATGAAAAGTTCTGGTTTGGTTGGTGTTGTCTTGCAGAAAGTTATGCCAATTATCATTACATGTTTTTTTACCCTTTTCATTCCCTGTCCTCATTTTGTTCTTGCCTCAGCCTTCAGACTAGAATGAAGGTAAACCTTAAAAACTATACCTCACCCCCTATACTTTTGACAAGAAATGAAATGTTGGAAGAAAGAGATGGAAGTCTTCTTTCACTGTCTTTTGAGTTGAACTGCTTGAATGTGAGCCTCTTTTGAGCAAATCAACTCAACAAATACCTTTTGAGCCTGATCATGATCTACGCTGTGTTGAGCTTCATTCTTGGCATCTAATGATTTCTCATACTCCTGAACAAGCCAGGTCATTTCAGGCCCAGCAACCCTCCATCTTTTGAATTCTGATGGATCATCATCATTGCCCTTTATAACAGCATTTGACCGTTCATGAGCCTGGTCTATAACCATAGTCAAGAATGGTCTTTGATTTGTGGACAATAAAATTTCATGCAAAGAATTCTTTTCCTACATCTGGTGTTGATTTTCAAGTGATCATATTTCTCTTAGTTTTATAGAAAGCCTACAAGCACAATTCATTTTGTTGTCAAAAAAATAAAATATCTGCTGATAAGGTATGAGTTTCATGGTTAGAGACCTAAATTTGCTTCTCTGAAAGCACATAAATTGAAAATTTCAGGTACCAAATATTGAGTGGTTTTTTGTGGGAGACTTGAAAATGGTAGCCGCCTCTGAATTGTTAGAGTCAACTTCTGAATTCAGACTTCTTGGAGCTTTCCAGATATCTGTTCAATGTGTTAATTGACCCTGGCTAAATAAATGATGATTTTGTAAATTAATCAATGTTTCAAATTTACAATGAGAACATCCCTGACTCTGTATAACAATATTTTTTGTCATACATACAATTCAAGACACGTATATTAACATACTTCAGTAACAGGTTATGATAATTCTAGGTTTTCTGGAATGGCTGTAATATTTGGTCAATATTATCTAATAGTTTTAATTAAGAGATCAACCCATCATATTTCTTTATGTTCACGTATACTCCTGTACTGAAAATGATTCAAGGTTGGTCTACAGGTGGTTCTATGAAACTAGGTACGTAAAAGCCCTTTGTCTGCCATACTATTCAGTGAAAGCCTATTCTATCTAATCCTAAGATGCTCTGTATACAAGATAGTCCTTGCTTATATGGATGTAAACTAACATTGTATACTGCATTTTGCTATAGTATATTATATGAGCTAGGATTACCAAACTTGTTACAGAAAAAATACCATGATTCCCAAACTACAAAAAACAACCACACTTGCTGTGTATGTAATAAATCTTGAAATAATGGGCTATCAATTGATGAAAAACTTATGTTTCTATCTGCATTAGTTTCCTAATTAGTGAGCTTCAAAAAACATGAAGAACGGCCTAACAGGATTAGGTTGTTTCTTCTAATAAAACTATGTTATTGGATGGTGAGAACTGCATGCTTCTCTCTTCAGTAGTTTCCAAGATATGGGGCAATCCTGTGATCAATGAATTAGATAAGAGCAATCTCACTTAAGATATTACTGGTTGATTTTCAAATAGCTCATGCTATTTTTATATCAAGCAAACCTTGATGGATCTTTGTGCAAAATTCAGTTTCCTTGTATCCAAATGATAAACTTGAAAAAATGCAATGAACAGGCCTGGCTGGGATGGGTTGTTTTTTTAAAAACCTGCTTGAATGCTATTGAATGGTGAAAACTGAATGCTCCTATCTTTAATATTTTCTGAGATATGAGACAGTTCTGAGATCAACAAATTTGATAAGGGCAACCTTGCCTATAGCTCTATGGGTTGATTTTCAAGTGGCCAATGTTATTTTTATATTTACTAACCCTTGATAAGTCCCTGTGCAAAGTTTTGTGTTTGTATGCCAAAGTGAATGATTTGGCCTAAATTTGCAGTTAGCTACTCCACTATAATGTTTATATGAAAAAAAAAATTGGACCCTGTTGGATCAAAGGCAGATTACTGAATTTAATTTGATTGAATGGTGAATGGTCACATAGTACACAAATTCACTCAATGGCATCTCACTGCTGACTGAGTAACCCAATATTTTTTTTTCCTTGTTTCAATACTTCTGGTAAAATAAGTTCTGTGATGATGAAATTGAATAATTAATTAACGTATTTTCCTGCTTATTAGACAATGCACATGTTAAGGCATACCGTATAATTAGCTTGGGGATTTTTTCAGAAAAAAATAATCAATGATTAAATAGCTTTGTGGGATTCATGAGAATTGGCAAACTCCTTACTACAACTTAACCTTTGAGTGAGTGTTAAAACAGTGATTTTTGCAGGCATTTTTCAATAAGAAATGCATCTATTCAGCTGGAAAATATGGTAATTATAGAATTCTCATCGAAGTTCCTGCTACTGAATCTATTCGAAGTCATGATAGAAACTGACTTGTCTGGGCAGTAATTACTTATTGTGACATCTGAGACTTCATTATTTTTAGCCAAAAAGATGGATGTGAATCTTTGCCTAAAGTAAGATTACTGTATGTATTGGACACTTGAAGAAGGCTGAGTGCATCAAGTAGAATAAAGTTATTGCAACAACAAAGATAAGGATACTTGTCTGAATGATTCATGGAATAATGATAATACTTCATCTTCGAACTTAAGAAAGCACTTGAGTCTAGCGGGTGAAAGAGTACAGATCTAGAAAAGAAATATCTGTAGAGAAATGAAATGAGTTGTAGCATCAATAGCAATGATTTACTATTTCACTGTGTCAATGATGTTACATATAGTACCTTTATTCTGTCAGTAACGTTTGCATCTATCCTAACCATTGACAACCCCTAACTAATTTTCAATTAATTTCTATTGTAAAATCATTAGCAATGCATTTAATTAATACATGTAATAACTCATTAACTTTTGCATTAATTCTAATCTTCCAGATTTGCCATGCATTTTGTGTAATAACTTTATTTACAACACTTTGCTTTAATAGAATCATTAACAAGGCAGTTAGACCTAAAAAGCGTAGTACTGGTAAAAAAAGATGGGATTATTTATTTATGAATAGATTGAACACATATATTTTAGAATCAATGTACTTATTCATTTATTTATAAGAATGTAATTAGGTTCCAAAGATTATGTTGATTTTTTTTTGTTCGCAATTATTTGAAAAAGTCACATTGTTTTTTCAAATTTAAAAATAACAAAAACTAAATTTGATATTTCGTTTTCTCATTTCTTTTGTACGTTTTAGTATTTTCTGTGTCACTATGTATGAATTTTAGGAATCAAAGTTCGTCTTTGGTAAAATAAGGTCAATCTCCATTGTAACAGGTGAGACAATAAAGAATTATTATCGCGTGATCATCTACAATTCAAATTGAAAAGCGATAGACATAGTGTATTTCTTATTTCCATTTTGATATAAGGATTATTACAAAATCTTAATTTAATCTAATTATGTTTCTAAGAAACACACATCAATGATTCACTCAAGCATACATATATACATACAGGTTGTCTGGTTTCATGTAGTGAGTGTATGGCAACTGTTTCATCAGTGGGATCTAAAGGCCTGATTTGGCCACAATTTTACATGGTTTCGCACGATTTTGTACCTATCCTTCCGTAGAAGCTATGGCTAATAGTTTTAACATCTGAAAATGGTACGAAGTTCTATTCCCAAAGATTGCCAAATAAAATAGTGGTTTTGAAAGATCACAAAAACAAGACTTTTTCTCTTCGTCAAAATTTTAAAAAAAATCAATTCAGTAATTTTTACCTATCTTTTAATTTTGTCCAAAAATTGTTTTCCTTATTTTCCGTCTGAGCGAAAAGAACAAAACTAAACTAAACAAAACAAAACAAAAGGGGAGTCCCTGAAATACATATCAATCTTTCATTAAATAGTAGTTCACTTATCGCATTTCTACTATCATTACACAATAACAAATCTCACTAGATGTTGGATGGGGTCCTTTCAAGAAGTCCCCCACGCGCTCCTAAAACTCTAACTACGCCCTTCGTAAGATATCCAGCGATGAATGAAGTTTATCAACGCATTAACAAAAAAAAAAAAAGCAGCCTCAATAGTGGAAACGGGAAAGTGAGATTTTTCTTCTTCACGAACTTGACCTTTAGACCTGACAACAACTTTAAAAAGAAGTCATGTGACTGTCGTCGGCAGCACGTGATTTTCATCCTTCCAATATTTTTCATCATTGCGACAAGATCATGGATATCGACAACAATCACCTGCGGGGTCTTTTGCTTATTTTCAGCCTAAGCGTTATATATATTCAACCTACAATCGGTGAGTTCCCTTTTTGAATAACCACGATGTTCAATAAATAATTATAAGTTAAAAACAATATATTGCTGGATAATTTCCTTGTTGAAAAAGACAACACGTTCTATCGTTAAAAATGGGTTTGAAAAATAAATAGAAATCTAGTTTTTCGGATACTCTTAGTGATAAAGACCGGGAATAATCTTTCGACTTGGGTTGTAGTTTAGTATCTTAAAATCCCAACAATATTACAAAAATATCCATTTAGCATTAAGCACACACTTTTTTTTAAGAAAGAAAGATAGAAAAAATTGATTTTCGGTGGTCATTTTTCCGGCTCGGTACCAGATAAAATCTGAGGGAACTCGAAATATTTTTCTGATGGAATAGATATGAAATAAACTGATTTGTCCATCAAAATAAGATCGATATAATTCATCAGACCAGGTTTTATCGCATTTTTAAGGTGAAAAAAAAAAAAGAATATTATGATTAAAACAAATTATTTTGTCCAACACGAACAGAAACTTCAATTCTTTGGAAACATCAGAACTGGAAAAAGGAGACGAAAATAAATTTCCCTTTCTTTTTATGAGACCCTTTTAATTACAAGAAAAGCTTTTTATCCGAATGATTTCCGTACTTGTCAATCTCCTCTCTGTTTTGTGGTTTCTTTCTTGTAAACGTGATGCGGATCTTCTTTGCCTGCTGGCAACTATTTTATTGATTGTTTTATTTTTCCATTTCCATAAACTTCATAACTGATTCGCTACTATTTTAAAAAAAATTTTCTTACTGTATTTGTAATGGTGAATATGGAATTTTGAACAATCTTGAATGGTACTGATTTTGACATTCTACTGTTTTCTTCAAATTCTGAATTGTTTTTCTGTCATGAATTCTCGGTAAATGTTTGGAATAGGGAACATTGAACATTAATATTTTGCAAGCTGCTACTGCTGTTGAACTATTACGGGACAAAGTATTAAATTGCCGAATAGTTGGAAGTAGCTAGATTTTCGTCGTTGATCAAAAATAACGTTATTTTTGACCAAGAAATACAGTTCACTTTTGAGCCAATAATACGGAATGTAGTCGGGTTAGGAGAAGGTTGTAGGTAAGATTAGGGTTTGTTGGTAAGTTTGTGGGGTTATTATTATTTCCCTATTAGTTGTCGCTGTTTGAATAGTTCATATGAACAGTCTTGTTATATGATGCAAGGGAGATAACTGAGACGCTCTCTTACGAATAAATTGCTATCTCTGATATAATGAATTCTTTCCTACAGCAGCTGTGCACCTATCAAAAAAATGTAGCCACTTTTAGCCATTCAAAATGGCTGTCTGATAAGTTATCTCCCTTGCGAAATATCGGATCAAGATTTAAGTGAAAAGGTCATTTTTTTTTAATTGGCTCTAAAGTGGGTGATCGATTTACAATTATGCATCATGTGCTGAACAGTCTTCGTGCCCCTCTCTGTTCGATTTTCCTCTTAGATATCTCTTAAAATTGACTCTGACTTTTTCAGAGCAAACAAGGTTGCTTTTCTTCCTGAAGAAATCGAAACTGGAAGAATAGAAAAAAAAAGAAGTAGTGGTCAGAAAGTCAGGGCACCAGTTTAGGAGATATTTATATTGAAGATTGACCGAGTCAGGGTCCAGTTCTACATGATGCATCGATGGTAAATTTATCACCCACTTCAAAGCAAATTTATTCGTTTTCTGTAAAAAATGTTACTTTTTTCCAAAAATTGAGTCCCCAAGAAACTAGTCAGTTTTAGCTAGGTCAGTTAATTCTGCATCGGAAAAATTTTCTTTATCATGATTTTGACTCAATGAATCTTGGCCCTTTCTCACAAGCTGCTCAAGTGAAGATTGAAGTTCTAACATTGGTTGGTGGGGCTAATTTTGTGTTCCTGACCTTAAGCATATACAACCAATGCATCCTCCCGATAGTCACCTATGGAGCTAAAACATGGAACCTGACCAAAAGACTGACCATGCAACATGTTCATGAAAGTACCATAAGTCAGTACAATATATCAAACAGGAGTTTGAGATATCATGAAATTCATTAGAAAACTCATATGGCAATAGGCTGGTCATGTTGCAAGAATGGCTGACACCTGATGTATATCACAACTCATAACATGGATTCCCAGAGATCACATGCCTTACCAAGGTCGACAGAATACAAGATGGAGAGATGAACTAGACAAGTTCAGAAAGTATTGCTCTGCAATACCCATGATTTGTTGCTTTTTTTGTTTTTGTTTTTGTTTTTTGGTAGATGGTGGTTACAAATGTAACCAATGCCGAACTGGACCTTACTTTCTGTCATTCATACAGAAATACAGCTTGTAAGAATTATGTTCCTTCATTAGGAATTCATTTTCTTTATGTATCATACTCTTTCTCTTTTTATTCCAAGTATAGTTTTGAGAAAAATACCTTGGGTTTTAAAATATTTCAATTTTTGAAAAACTAAGTCTTTAATGACATTAGAAAAGAAAAAAAATTTGCAAGTAATTTTTTGTACTTTCATTAAGGTTCTTGGATGAAAACTAAAAGATAATTCACAAAAAATCAAGTAAATACATGAATTGTATTTTTACTGCTTTGCTTCATAAATTTTGAACAAGTGACCTCCAAACAGGACCGCCTTTGTTGAGTTGTATCCAGTAATGAGAGCTTTTACAACCTCGACATTAGAAGTAATTGAATGCTTTGAAGCTGTACTTCCATATGAATGGTGGAAAGTAAAGGTCCAGTCTATCACTATAGTCAAATTGTGAATTCAACCAACACCTACAACTCTTAAAAGTCAACTTTTTTCATAACTGACGACATTGTTCATAACTGACGACTTCCTTGAGGAAACAAAGGTCTTGAAAAACAAAAACATAACTTGCAAAAACCCTTTTTCTCCTGGTTTGTCTGGCATAACGCCAGATGAGGCTAAATGGAAGTAGGTTTGTGTTAATTTTTCTGTTAGGGGGAGGAGCTGCCTTCTTGCTTGCCTAGAAAATCAGCATTTAAAATCTTTTCACCTGGTTTTCAATACTGACCTCTTGGCCTTCATGAGGAATATGCAATATTCTTGTCGACAAGGTAGGTTCAAATGAAGAATTGTTAAAACTCAGAATTTGTCAGATCGAGTGCAGTGAACCCTCGCAATAATGAATTTCAGCTTCAACAAACTTGTAGCTCCATCCAAACTGGGTTTTGATTTACCAAACAAAGTTTGACGAATGTGGCCAACATGTAGACCATAACAAACTTTCTAATTTATTGATCAAAGTTTGATGAATGCAAAAACCAATCAGTTATTGTGCGCATGCCAAGACTTGTAGGATACATTGGTGTGAAGGAATTCTGATGTGTGGGCTGTGCTAATCACATTGTTTTTTTGTACACCATTCAGAGAAGCACATGAGGCATATGTGGTCTCTGAAGATGAAGCTGGAAGTTATTGAGGCACATGAGCATGGCAAGAGTCTGGCTGATCTCATGGAAAAGTATGGTCACGAAAAGATGATGATCTGTTCTGAAGACGAAGCAAAGGGGCACTGTAAGAAATTTGGGATATTTACCACCTATATTTTCATTGTGTGGCTGCAAGGTTATTGCAAGTGAGCAGGAAATAGTTCCCAACCTAAGGGTTCACAAAGGTGTTACAACCTCAATAACGGTTGAAATTGAGAATGGGGAAATTGTTTCATTGACATGAGAAGAACAGATACTCTGGACCAAAAAATTATGATAGTACCCAAAAATAGAACTTCCATCTTTGATCATTGCAATACATTTTAAAATAGTGCATTGTAGATACTAAGATATGGGAAAAGATGAATGTCTTACCTTTTCTAGTTGTCTTTAAGATGAAGAACTTTTTCTCTCAACTTGGAAAGCAGTTTCTTAAAAAAATATAGCAGCACACAGCAGCCTAGATTCGTCGAAGTAATAACTTCAGCGAACTTGAGGAGCAAGGCTAAACAAAATACCAAGTTTCTGATGAGCACAAATTTTTCACTGGTGAATTTCTGAAACTTTCTGATCTAGCGCAAAGCACGTGAAAAAAAATAAACTTAGAGCTGAAACTGTCTTTGAAAATGGAAAAAAAATGAACAAATCATTAATGAAATGTTTATTTTCATTAAATATACTAATTATTTTTTAAAAATTGGCCAGATTTTTAGCCATTGTGGATTTTATCAGATAAATGCTAACACTGAAGCTTGTGAATCCTTTCACAAGTGAACTGAAGCAGCTTGTAAAAGATGAGCTCTACCATTTTAAAATCTACAATGCTAACGAAAATGACATTCATTCCTTAGTGATACGCAGACCTCACAGGAGATCAGCCCCCTCCTAGCCCCAGATACAAGTTTATGAAGGACTGGGAGAAGTTTATCAAACTGTACATGTCATTAGTGATTTGCGTGAAAATAGAATAGTGACAATCAAACTGCTTTTGGATTTACTGAACAATATTTGTCGAATATGGTGAACTATCAAATGAGGAGCAACCATTGGGTATCACAAACTATTGGTTTTAATCCCTTTGTTATAGTTCACTGAAAAAAATTGGACCCAATCGCATTGCTGAAAATCCTGGACAAGCCTACTGGATGGAAGCCACGATAAACTCTTGCATTATTGTTGCCCTTTCTTATCTTGTTACAAGATGAAAGCAGATTGCTAATAAGTAAGCTACAGTAACATGAAAAAGCAGAAGAGAATTTCTACCTCTCCAGCTGACTGTCATGGGCCTTTATTTAGCAAAAGTTTCCTACAACTACTGGTGACTATTCTAGAATTTAGTCTGAAGTTATGGTTGAGTTGATTTAAATAAAGATTTACCTCCCTCTCACCAAGAAAAATAAATCAGTGATTTATCACTTTTAAATCAGTATCATTAAGATCTATCATTTAAAACAGCTGTTCATCTGGTAACAGCTGTCTAACATTGAGTGTTTCAAGAAATAAGATGATATTTTGATATAAATACCTGTCCTTTATCTCAAATGGAGTTATTAAACTAAGCTGTCTTATATCATATTGTATGGCTTTTAGGTAAGTAGTGGCGTTTAGAAATAAAGAATAAGGAAGATTTGAATTTGCATTTGCAGCCTATATGAGGTGGGGGTCCAGCCTGTGCATGTTATTGAGTTTGCTGGATCAAACAGTGTTGAGTCTTTGGAAGGTAAAGGTGTAATAGTACAGCTGTTAAAAAGGCCAATGAACAAAAATATATGTTATGAAATTATAACTTTTCTCTTACTTCTGCTGAAACAGCAGGATGAACATGATGTATAAAAGAATATCTTGTTTATTCTTCACGTCAACTGAGAGAGAGAAAAACATCTTATTTTTTAAACATAGAAATGGTGCTGGAGAAATAGGAAAAAGTAAATGTGCGGATGACTTGCCTAACCCCAATGTGATATACTCTGTTCTTTTCAATTTCTCCTCTATCCCTCCAGGATGGTCTACCCAAATAAATATGCTTCTTCTTTTCTTTGTATTGTCATTCTTCCTATTCATCATAAGCCAGACTCCTACTGAAGAAAATCTATGACAGTCTCCTACATCATCAATCGTTTCAATGTTTCCTACTTTTTTTTTTTTTTATTACAAGATGAAGGCAGATTGTGGATAAGTAAGCAGCAGTGACAGTCACAAAGATTGTAGAAACAAATTTGTACACCTGGATCCCCCCCCCCCCAATCTCACGCTGGCTGTCAAAGGGGTAGACGTAAACAAAATTTGGCAAAAGTAGCCCGCAACTGAACAGAACAGGGATGATATTGGTTGTACAAAAATCATTGGCTGATTAAATCAAAATCTAAATTCAAAAGTCATTCCATATCAGATCACCCAATTATTAGAATTTCTCCCTGGTCACCTTCTCAGATTCTGATGAAAAAAATCGTGGGTGCTCCAAAACTAAATCTATGGAGAAACCCAAAATATTAGGCCTGTATTGCTAAATTTGACTCAATTTTATGCATTTTGCCTAGTGAGGCTTTGAAACTTTGTGGCATGAGCTAACTTTTTCTGTACAATTAAAAAAATTTATCAGATTTGGGGTATCATATACTTTTCCTTCTACAAAGCTCTGAAAATGGCTAAAAATCCCAAACATAGAAAGACCACACCGACTTTGAGAGCTTCTCACTCAAACAGTATGCAAGATAAAGTACTCAGTTTTTTTTGTCATGTGAATGTAGTAAACATATCTAACACTGTCATAGGAATGTCAAAATGATTGTCAAAAATGTTCTTGATTTTCAAATGTCCTCAAAATTGTCTCCTTTGACCTTGTGGGCAGTTAACCAATACTTTCATATTTTTGCCATATATTCTTATGATCTTACAAAGTATTTGGCATTGTGGCTGAATTTCCTTGTGGAGTTATTTTTTTAATGCATATAGACATCACTAAAAGTTCTGTTCAAGAAACAGTCAGTTCTTGACCTAACCTTACTTCCAAAATCTTAGTGATTTGGTATGGAATGACACTTAAAGAGAGTAAGTGGTAGATAGGCAAGTTGTTTTAGGGTAGTGTTTCTGGAACATTTCTTAGTGTCATTCACTCCCTAAATATTTTGTCCACCCTTGCATGAATCATTCACCAGTTAAAGAAACTGTTTTAGGATGTTTATTTTTCCTGCAAAGCTTATAACCTTTGAGATTAACTTACAAGTTAATTTTCAAGATCTATTGTTGGAAAAGAGAGAATGCTCATATGGAAATTAACAAAAAAGTGCATTTTTTTCTTAAACATACTAATTGAAATTTGTCAAGTTGCATTATCAATGATATCATAAATTAATTAAATACAGGTGTGCCTTGAATAGTGCAGGTTTTGACGTAGTACAGTTAGCATATTACTGTACAAATAATGTTACTAAGGAAAAGCTTGAAAACAAACAGATTAAATTATTAAAAAAACCTTGAACAATAGAAAATTTTGGAACAAATTAACTGCACTAATCAAGGTATACTTCTATCGATAATTGCATAATCTGACATATTATTCTGATTGTATGTACAACTATTATGCTTTCTGATTATTATTCATTCACCTTGAAGCTTTCTTCTTTTCTCTTTTCCCTCCCCACTCTTCTTTGAATTATAATGAAAGAGGGTGCTTATACTTGAATGAAAGCAAAAGGGACTCAACCTCCACTAGAGCTGTCATTTATTTATTCATTGCTCCTCCCCTACAAGTCTGAAGCCTAAAAATTGTCATAGTAGTAGTAGACCACATAAATGTAGATAGATAGCAAAAGTAATCAATATTAATAATAATAATAATAATAATAATAATAATAACAACAGATGTATTAGTTTCATTTGCCTTTGCATGTTAATTCATTCCATTGGTAGTAAATTCCTCCTAACAAAATAATGTACAGACTGGCCTAATTTGTGCCAGTTCGATAGATAATAACACTAGTTTGAAATTTGCCTAAATCTTTTTTTTCTTTTTGGTGATTCAGGTAGTATTTTATCAAATTGTTCTTTTATGTATCAAATCAACAAATTAATATTATTAAAAATTCAAATCCATATGCTTACATGATGTATTCATTTTGTGCCATTTCTGTTGATGCCACCCTCTCTTAGAACCCATCCTTTGGGGTAAAGGCAATTGCTGATTTATAGATGTAATAAAGTTTTACCTAAATCTATGAAAAACCTAATTCATTATCATTTTTTTCATTTAAAAGATGAAAGTTTTCACAAAAAAAATAATTTCTCAATTTTTGTATTTTCAGGATATGTTACTAAAGCTAGTGCCTTTTGCAAAAATGCTCAATGCCAGATTGTGCGGCAGATAAACCCTGATGCCACAGCATTTGCTGTTTACAATAGTTCAATGTTCGAGACTGGTTGGGACATCTTGAATATCAAGGCTGGATATGGTCGAGATCATTCATCAAACACAGACATTATGTTTGCAGCAGGATACTTGGAAGGGGTTCTCACAGCCAAGTAAGTCTGCTGCTTTTGTCTTGATTTTATCTCTACACTTCTTACTGTGTACACAAAACATTGTCGTAATTTCCAACAGATGGTCTGTTCTCACAACTGAGAAGAGAAATCCCAAGAGTTGTTTGAACTATTAAACACATTTTTTTTTTTTTTTTTTCCTTTGTTGTCTCCATGATGTTTCGGCTGATCCATTCTACGGGCTCCCTCAGTTGCACAATTTGTATGGAAAAGGGTTTTTTTTTTCTCTTAGTATTGCCACCAGTAATGGCATGATGCGAACTCTCCAAAAGCGGGGACCACATATGTTTTGTTTTGTTTTCTTTTTTTTTTTTAGAAAAGGAACTAGAAAGAATTTTGTATCTGTGGAAAGGTCCAATGTTGAAAATGGTGGGTTGAAGATATTTTTATCAATAAACTTGTTACCTCTAAGTGGAAGAGTCCATGATTACAGGCATTACCAAGGAAATCGAATTGTTCATTGGATTCTCATTTTGATAACTGTTTTCCCCTGCTGTCATTATGAACAAGGACATTAGATGATATTGAATGATATTGATGCTATTTTCTTTTACTCCTAGGAGAATCTACAATCACTACAAGAATATGTATATGGAATTGTCGAGAAAGTCTTACCCAAAATTGATGACATATTTACGTGAATTCTTTGTCAAACAAGATATCTGGATGCGTAAACAAGTACTCTGCTTCCCAAATGACCCACTGTGGCGCCATGTGAGTTATGTGATGGCTCAATTTGATGGACTTGTGGCAGGTTATAGGTCAATTGAGGCAATGGTTAGTGTTTATTCAATGGATTTGTATTCACAATGAAAATTAGTACAAAAAATTGTGCAATTACCATGTATTTTTCTTTTTATATCTATCGGCCCTCCCATCTATGTATCTGTCCCCACCTCCCATCTATGTATCTGTCCCCACCTCCCCCGTCTATGTGTCCGTCGCCCTTTCCCGTCACCCTTTCCCGTCTATGTGTCCGTCGCCCTTTCCCGTCTATGTGTCCGTCGACCTTCTCACTAAAATCAAAATTGAGATTATCGTCATGTTTAAAATTCTAGGTACTCATCTCTTTCTGATTGTATATATTTTCATTATTCAAATTCCCTCATTTCATGTTTACTATTGAGCAATGGTCAGCAAACTAGTCCTGCACATCATACTTAGCAGAATGAATTCAATTTTCACAAGTTCCCGTCATTTTAGTCTTGTGTCAGACTAAGGTAGTATTTTGTCATGAACTAACATTAATCAGTGCCTAGTGTAGTGATGGTTAACAAGTCCTAAATACCTAAACTATTTAGTACATGTTTGGTAGTGCATTTTTTAGGAAAACCGGATGTTTCCTAAGGCCCAACATAGTGTAATGCTAGTTCTGATGTAGTGTAAGTGTCTGGTTTACATGGATCATGTCGCAAGCCAAGATAAAAATGGAATGACAAAGTCAAACATCTCTAGTAAAATTATTGATGATCAGAAAATCTCTTTGAGAAAAGGTTGGCAGAACAGATTTTGTTTGTTCTAGGATCTTTAGTGTAAACTCATTTGAAGAATGAAATGAATTATACCGAAATATTTTTGTAGTCAGTGAAGACTTGCCCCGAATAAGGACTTAACAATATATCAAGAAAAAGAAACTATGCTAAAAGCTTGGGAGTCTGAAGGCATTGTTCCGTCAAGTAACTATGACTCTACAAGTTGAGGGGATACAGCGATGTCAG